>KN549645.1:42847-56276 GCA_000797555.1 Oesophagostomum dentatum | reverse complement strand
AGCCACCGAAGTTCCATAAACTACCTGAATCTCGAAATCCGTTTCTAGAGTTGGTGCTACCTTTAAGGTTCGGTTATACTTACGAATGATGAGACTAAATCGCAGTCCTAGGTAAGCATCTGCGACCAAAACAAGGTAGTTTTGTGATTCTCACCCCGACCCTGCCATTGTTAGGAATGGGGAAAGCGGTCAAATTTTTCAAAACGAAGTATAACCTTGCTGTGACTAGGTCACTGTGAAAAATCAAAAAAAAACTCGAAAAAATTTACCGCTGACTGTCGGCACGCTTGAAATGCTTAGGCAAATAAATGCCTAGATGTTTTTCTGACGATTACCATGTAGAATTATCAATTTCTGCGATTTAGTCTCTGCACGTATAACCGAATCTTCATGCTGAAGTTAAGACTTCACTCCTTGCTTAAGCATAAAAAATATGCGAGATCGGGAGACTCTGGTAGGTATCATGATTAAAATTTCGAGGCAGGTCTGATGTTAACGAGAAAAAATCAATAGTGATTTTATCGATTCCCTCCGATTCCTTCTATTTTGGCTTATTAAGGCAGCATTTTCTGCATTTTTAGAACACCTTCCACGAGAGTTGTCCAAAGAAAAAGAAAATGAGCGCAAAATTTACAACAAACCCAGAGAAGGCCGAAAACGTGTTTGTCCAAGATGGCAAGATGGATGAGTTGTCCGTCTCTCGCGCACTATGCAAGTTTTTGGACAATCGAATGTGAACGATTCGTCTTCCGCCCTGCGCTCTGTAGAAAACGACCATTGCAGCTCATCTTTGTTTTCCCTTGTGTATGTTCGTCGCAGAAATTCTGAGCTCCTGCTAGGGGTAAATTTGGCTAAGGAATTTTGTAATCGTTAAGATCACCGGCATCAAAATTTCCACCAGACATTTTTGCCGTGCTCTGGACAACGGGTTGTGACGGTTTTTACAGTTATCTTCATCTGAAAGTACATTTTGTGATATATCCGCTTGTGACGTTTTCCGTCATGACGGGACAACTCGTCCGTTTTCCGCATTTTCTGGGTAAATTGTAAATTTTGAGCTCTCTTAGTTTGGCTTTGGATAAATCCTCTCTAAAAATCTCAAAGTCTCAGAGTTCGTTTTTTTTTTCGTTAACATTGCCTCAAACAGGTAACATTGTTGTTGACTCTGTGCAATTATAGGATACGTTAATTCAGGTTACGCTCTTTATCCCGTACACAGCGCAGAAGCTGCAAACATACGGAGAGCTCATGCCAAGAAATGGTGAGTGAAGAAGTCCCACATACGTATTGTCTCGCATGCATACTACCTAACCGTTTAGACTCGTGCATCTGCCAATCCGGGATGGAGTACACCTACACTGGTTCACTGATGGACGTCATTGGCTCGTTCTACTGTATGAACAACGCTGACCTCTGCATCGAAGACCTCTTTGGCAGGCAATGGCGCCCTGCTCAGTCCTCGAATCTCATAACGCTTGTTCCATCAGTGAACTGCTTGGATGGAAGTGAGCACAGTGAGACTTCTTTGCTCGGTAACACACTTATACACCCTTTTTGCAGATAGTAACTGTGGAGTTTTTCTCCTCTTCGTAGCATCTCGTCCATCGTCAGGGAACGATCTGGTCTCCTCTACAGCAGAAGGCATGCGATATTTAGATATGACAAGAGACGGAAACTTTGTTCCGTTCTCCGAGCATGTTTATGTACCCATTAGGGGATTCTCCTGCGATATGTGTAGAGAGCAACTCTGTCGACCGCAATGATCACTGCTGTACTGGTTTTTAGTTATATCTTTGCGGGTAAATAGGAACTAGGCTTGGTGTGTTACTTGAAAGTTCGCATACATGTATTCACAAAAGGTTAAGAAGCATTCCATGTCATTGTAGATGGAGAGTATAAAATATTTCACATATACATTATCATTGGAAATATCAGCAAGGATTTTTTGGGACACCAGGCCTAAATCTTTACTACAGAAAGGTATACACATATCACAAATTGGATCCATGTGGAGAGGAAGATGTAAACGCTAACACCGAACCCGATAAAACTTAATCTTGTCCGAGAGGACATCTTAGGAGGTTTACGGCGCAGAAATCTTCTCGCTTGTCGTGTGGAATGATTAAGCCAGTTGAACACTAATAGCGATTCACTGCGCGGGTTGGTCTGAGATAGGTGGTGGGTTGCGCCAAGCTATATCTGACCAGCAGTTCGAGAATGCAGGGTTACGCCCAATTGGGGAACTCCTTTTCATAAAAACGGGCGCTGTCAGGGCGCAGCACCAGCTGGAAAAACTCATTTTCAGCTACTAAGTCCCCCCCCCCACCACCTCAAGAATAGATGCTCGATTACGAAGACTGCACAAGCCCAGCAGTACATTGTGTTCAAAATACGATAATGACGATGTAATTTTAAACGAGTTTCGGCGCGAGCTGCAATGGGGCGCGCTTTCGCATGGGAGCGCGGCGGCTCGAACTTTCTCAGACTCCTTATAAACTTTAAAAAAAAAACAGAGAAGGTAATTTGTAGAGATGTATCTTGTATAATATGTAATAGTACCTGAAGAACAACCACGTAGAATAGCATCTTTCGTTTTAGTTTCTCCGCCTTCATTCTTCAAAAAGATGCTCCCAGCTGGGTGCGCGTTGGAAAATTTTCAGGTTTTACCCAAAAGAACGATTCTTTTTCTAATGCGAAGACGGAGAAGCTAAAACGAAGGTTGTCTTTTCTGTGGTATAGACTAGGAGAGAGACTGCATCTACACCAAAAATTGTGAGCAGAAATGTTAAATGTAAAGGGAGAAAAATGTGCTTTTGTATTGGAGCGCGATAACTACTACTTCGCGTTGACTGAAGCCGCGGACTGAACTGAATTTTGCGTTGTTCTGTCTTTGGTTTTGACACACCCTCAACTCTATAAAAAGTCTTTATAATAGGAAAATCATCAGCAACACTAAAAAAATTTCGGCAGTCTTGGTTAGCCGGACTACTAGATCACCGGCTTAGTTCGTGAAAAGTACGAAGTCCTGTTGGATTTTTTCCAATACTAGCTGCGCCCTGGGTGCTGTGGATTTTCTTCTCGTTGAGTTCGTTAAATTTACAGCTCTTAGTTTCAGTCTCAAGGAATATGAGCGAATATCTGCTCTAGTACTCAGCCAACTAAGGTTGGAGTCGTATTTTCTTTCTACTGTATGTAATAACCCCAAAAAATTTTAAGGAAAAGGACGGGGATAGGGAAGAAGAGGGGGCGGGGTATAGCCACTCAATGCTTTCGTTCTGTTTGTATTTTTTGCAAACAAGAACTATATCTTCACAAGTCTCTCAAATGGAGTCAGTTTTCACTTTTCATACTTTAGATTTTTTTAAAAATTTCGCATCCTCATGATTGTCTTGTGATGTATCGCTCGATGTAAAAATTGGTGGCATTTGAAGTGAAGGTATCGGAAATATAATTAAAATTAGTTCGTAAAGTTCAAATATAGTCCGCTATAGTTGTTACAGTATCCATGAACTGCAGTAGCCTATTTTTATGATGAACGCTAGCACTACAAATTGTCAAACAAATACTAAGTTGTTGCATAAGTTCCCGTGATTTTTTTATCTTAGTGTCCCTGCTACCGTGTTATTTGTGTCTGTATCACAATAATTCTTCCGCTTTTGGTCGTGCGTGCTTTAAAAGCTCTTTTTCTCAGACGTATAAGAAACTACTCTTCATTTTTTCACTGCTCTCGATTTTGCTTCAGTTTTCTAGCTGAAAGATGTAATTCTGAACGACTAAAACAGCATTTTAAATCAGTCTTCAGCAGTATTTCAAAGCCCATTAGCTTCTTAGTGTACAGCAGAAATGACATGGGTTACTTTCGAAACTTCATTTAACTCGATTAAAGCGAGTAATATAATAAGGGTTGAAAATGCGTTTCTCGTCGATTCCATCATGCATTTCTCGCGTTAAAGACTAGAATAAAATCAAGCGAAGTGAATAAACGATGGCCGGATTTTGTACAACGAAATACTTTTAAATTGTATAGACAACTCGGCAGAAACTGCAAGAAGGTGGGAGTAAAATGGGTATACAAGAAAAAATACGGAAGCTTCTGGAACAACCTCAAAATCATAAAAACCCAACAGCCATAGCTGGGCTTGCTTAGCCAAATTTCCTGAGGAAAATCTTAATTCTGCGAAAAATATTCCAGAATATTCTAGACAAATGCTGAAAATTTCCATGGAACAAGCTATCTTTTAATGGTCTTCAGAAGAGTCTCCACAGATTAAAAAGATGTCGTTTTATAGGTTCATCGCTTACTAAGCGAGCTTTCTTACTGTTCACCGCCTAACTACCGAACCTATCCGCTGACGAACCATCGCAGGTCACGTTCGTCCCGTGACTAAGGGCAGCACGGAAATAGATTCCTCCTGAGAAGTGAATGCCATCCAGACATCTCATGCCCTACAGACATGCCTTCAGCTTTAGATAGGTCACTTCGCGCCTACGCAGTCCTCATTCACCAGACCAGTAAAATGATGAAACAGATAACTGGAAAAATGCTTATACAGCAAAATAAACGAATGAAAAGGATTTACTGAATAGAGCTGCTAAAAATCTTGAATAATGAATTTTAAATTTGGACTGCCTATGATTTTTATCCAAGAAAAAGAAAAGAATTTAGTGGAAAAATCACCGATCAAATCGCTTATCAACTAATCTAGTGCATTGTAATCATGTAAGCAGTAAAAGTCGAGCTGAACAGAAAGACGTAGAGATTGTGGTGTTAATTCTTATGTCGAACAATTACCGGAACCTTTGGAAGTCCCCTTCGAGAAAACTGGACTTTTTCAAATATGGCAGTGGTTTCTTATTCGATTACTTTGACTTAAAATGGAGTAATAATATCCGAATCTGTTCAATAAATGAACAAGATCACAAAAATTCCAACGAGATCGTTTATTCACTGAGCGGCAATTTTCCCATAAATACACTTTTTCCTTAATAAAATACTAAATAATCCAAGTGTTGAAGTCTTTGTACTTGGTTTTCACCAACTCTACTGTACTAACCTTTTCAGCTATTTATTTTACTGTATATACCCGTGAAATTCGACTTGTTTTATATTTTATATTCTCTTGCTGACCAGCGAAAGTGCGCGTGGAGATCTTAAGCTCGAATCCTCGATCTGTTCTAGATGATATTAGGTTGGACATAATATCTTGCACAATTTCTTGTTTTTTTTTCAGTCTCATAAAAACCTCTGACAACGACGCTTCCGTCAAATAGGGAAAATTTTCGGGTTCCTGAGAAAAATATTGTTAGAAACACAGATCTGGTTCAGTCAAAACTTCAGTAACATTTTAGGAACTTTGTATGCTTTCAACGTACTCATTTAGTGGTTTTTTTTTGAGAATCTTTTTAAAAAGAAGAACAAAGTACCAACAAAGCACAAGCAACTACCATAAGCGGCAGTTGTTTCGATTCCGGCAGCACATACTGATAGGAACAACTGAGCTGTAGAGGCAGTGTTAGGGAATTTTGCGTTTGTTTCAAAACGATGATGAGTAATTGATCCAATTAGAAATAAGAGAAAGGTTGGCAGCTTTAGTTGGTTGTCTTTGGAAAAAAAAAGAAAGTTACTGCAAAAATCGGTATAATCCGACGATGCGTGAGAGTTCACTATCAGTAAACTCTCTCTGTCTCTCTCTCTCTCCCTCTCTCTCTGTCTCTCTCTCTCATATTCGGCTAAACTGCGCGAGGCTAGGCTACTGCTGCAAATGGTTCGAGTCCTCCATGAGAAAACTAGACAGATCTGCATTATCTACTTTCATTGCTCCGGCTGTACTATGGGCATTGTAGCCTGCCGGAATCGAAACAACCGCCGCTTATGGTAGTTGCTTGTGCTTTGCTGTTACTCTGTAAAACAACTAAAGCTGTCAACCTTTCTCTTATTTCTATTTGGATTCTATTTAGATATTCATCATCGTTTTGAAACAAACGCAAAACTCCCTAACACTGCCTCTACAGCTCAGTTATTCTTATCAGTATGTGCTGCCGGAATCGAAACAACCTGACCCACTGTTGCATGTACATGTGGTATCTCGCAACGAAATGATGAGCATTTCTACTTTGACGGCTATTCATATATTCAGGACGGGATCTATGTAGTATAATTAGGTGAAAAACGAGGGGAAAAGTTCCTTCAGACATTGTGTTCGTTCGCACTCCTTTCTAAAAATAGAAAAGCGAAAGGAGATTTGGTAACCATCAAGAGGCTGTCATAGAAGTAACGGTTTTGAGGAAAGATACATATTCGCACTGAATTAGAGATAAGTCAAGAAATTCCTCGTACAGGATCAATTTGAAAATCGTCTCGAACAACTGCAGGAAGTATATGACCATATTCTGTATGTGCAAAAAGCGAGGAGTTGGCTCCTTACAAGGCACAGTCCATTTTTCCCCATTTTGAAGAATTTTCTAGGTTTACGGATGTAGGAAACGAAATGTATAGGAACATGTGCAGCGCCTTAATGCTCTGATATGCATGATAGATTTGTTGTGCAGTAACAATGGTTTCCTTTGATTTCGCTAAAGTTTTGTGAGAAAATCTAATCTTTCTAAAAAAAATTCAAAATAGTTTGGAATTAAATTAACCCCAGGGCCACAATCTGCCTGATCTTCGCTCAGCGTTAGCTTAGAGAAGCTGCCGTAAGAAACGTCCTGCATATTCCCGTTAAAAATCATTCACTTAAAGGTAGCACCCACTCTAAAAACAGATTTCGAGATTCAGGTAGTTTATGAAACCTCGGTGGCTGAATAGCCAAAAGCCTAAGTAAGAGCACCGGTAAGCTGCTCTTTGGGGAGAAAACGGCCGAAACGTCGGGTATCCGGTGGGCCGGTTACTAGGGATATGAGGACGAGTTGTCCTGCCACCTTATTTCCCGCACTAGTTAGAGCGCTGCAACCATCTGGTATAAGTAGAGTTGTACAAGTCTTCTATGTCCTCAGACTTGAGGCGGTAGGCGACTCCAATAGAAAGAGCGCGACGAAATGGAAAACTCGTCCACTAAACCGAGGGCGAGTCTTCTGGAGCGAATTTCTCGGTCAGAAATGAGTTCTGAGCCGAGAAATGTGAACCTTAATCCATTTTTGAATTTGTCTTTCGGAATAGATCAAAACTCAGAAGGCATTATGAGAGTGGGTGCTGCCTTTAAGCCGTAATCTCGTTCGATGCGTATTGAAAGTTTTTTATCTTTGGAAATATGGGCGATCTGCCAGTAGCCTAGTCCAAACTAAGAAATAACAACTTTCGAGTGCTAGAAAAAAAACGCTTAATTAAACTTACGACACTTACTTTCATTTCACTTAACGCACAGTCGCTTTTCCTCGTAACCGGATCTACCAGATTGTACGATTTGAGATCTCTGTAGGCGACATATCTACGTAAATTTGATCTTGCCCCAGCTTATCTTTCATCTGTATTTCCGCAACTTTCCCGCGAATACGGCGCGATCTAAGGAACTAGTTACTCTCAGTGTTAGTATAAATACGTGGAAAACCCTCACAATTACGAGCCGTCATGGAATTCGAAAGCCGGACTCGTGCCTACAAGGCAGTGGCCTATTCTGCTATCACATTCTCCGTTCTGGCTGTACTTTCGGTAAGAACTCGTACCTCATGAATTAGGATGAACTTTCCTTTTCTAATCTTCCCCTCCCTAGGTGTGTATAACCGTCCCGATGATCTACAGCTACGTGATGCACGTTCGCGACCAAATGCACTCCGAAATCGGATTCTGCCGCGTAAGTCGAGCTATGATTCAAAAATGCCATTAAATCCAACAGAGCAGTTAATTTCCAGAACCATGCAAAGGAAATCTGGCACGAGGTTGCACAGCTCAAGAACTCTCCTGCAAATCACACGAGAGCGACTCGTCAGGCCTCCTACAATGCAGGAGAGGGAGCACAGGCCCAAGCTTGTGAGCCCTGCTGTCTTCCCGGACCTCCTGGTCCTCCTGGACCTGCTGGTAAGCCGGGCCGAAACGGAATTCCCGGAGCACCAGGAATGCCTGGAAATCCTGGCCGACCAGCTGGCGCAATCTGCGAAGCTGTGACGATTCCACCATGCAAGCCGTGTCCAGCTGGACCACCCGGATCCCCCGGTGAGGAGGGAGCTCCAGGAGATGCTGGAGCACCTGGTCAGCCGGGACGCAGCGGAATCGATGGGTAAGAAATGTTATATTTTACATTCTGTATATGATAGCTTGAGTTGTGAAGATGGCTTTTAGTATGCCCGGAGAGCCAGGTCCAAAAGGTCCACCCGGAGAACCAGGAGAACCCGGACAACCAGGAGCACCAGGAGAGCCAGGAACTCCTGCCGTACCCGGCAACCTCGTACCAGGAGAGCCCGGACCACCAGGAGATCAGGGACCACCAGGCCCAATGGGAGCCCCTGGACAGCGTGGTCCTGACGGTACCCCAGGTAAGGTTTCGCTAAAGGCTAACTCTTACGTTTTGGCTAACATATTAACCACTGTCTCATTCAGGTCATCCCGGTCCAAAAGGAGCTAACGGTGCTGATGGTGTACCAGGTCCTGACGGTAAGCCTGGACCAATGGGTCCTGCAGGAATACCTGGAAAAGGCGGAGAGAAGGGAATCTGTCCCAAATACTGCGCTATCGATGGGGGCATTTTCTTCGAAGATGGCACGAGACGCTAAACGAGCAGCTGTCACTTCTAAGCATAAAATAAAGACTCTCGTTAAAATTGTGTGTATGCAGAAGAAGCAGTGTGAAACAGCAATAACAGCTTGTCAGGCATCGGCTGAAGAGTAATTAGCCCAAATTCCATTTCAACTGATCCTAGATGAAAATGGTAGAAGAGCTTAGTGAATCATTTAAATATGCGTTAAAAATTCAACCGCGGTAATTTGTGGGAATGTGTCCGGTGATCACACGTATGGGGTTTCCGTCTGGCGCTTGAGCAAGCTGCAGGGATTGAGAACTCTTCAGCAACGAAGATCCAACCCCAGTAGTTGCACTGGACACTGCACCTGCGTGAAGCAGTCTGCGAGACAACTCGTATCCATTAGCACCAGAGTGGTGCCAATCCTAATTTTCATGTCTTGTCAAAAAAAGAGTATTTTCCCTGAATTTCAGCAAAATGGTGCGCTCTTTTTGAACAAAGGTTGTTTCTTTTATGCTTTTGAACCTCTAGTTTCTCAATTTCGTAGTAATTACACTGCCTGGCAAAGTCATAATGGTTAGGCTCAGCAAGTCTAGCAATGCATTTAGATTGAATTGCTCCGGATATGTATAAGTTACATATATTTCTGTTATGATTAAGTATCCCCAAACATTAACTCCAGACCAGAAAAGTACTAATCGGTGGAGTTTCTAATAAGAAGGCAAATTTGCCTCCATGCGGTCGTAACTGTTTCAATAAATAAATCTTGTTTCGAACTTGTGAGAGTTCAGGAATGCCTAGGATCGATGAATGAGCACCCGATCATACCTCAGGATACAAGTGGGTGGGACTTAGCGCGGAGATCAGCCTAATTTGCCGGTGGTCGAGTAAAGGAATTTTTTTTTGAATTTCTGGAAAAAGCTTTACATAATCGGACTGATCGGAATTTCCTGACTCCGAAGATGCATTTATCTTTAGCTGAAAATAGCTGTAAAAGCGAGTTCTGATGAAGCTGACAAGAAAAAAAACAGAAAATGCGAAAATTGCCGCCTTTCGCTAAGAAGCACCTGCATAGCTGCGGTAGTGTAGAGACGGCAGAAGGTTGTTCAAAAAGTCAAAAAGCGAAGGTTGTTTGCGGAGTGGGGCGATGCAAAATGTGAAGGTTCTCCTCTGCTAACCTGTGAATTATGCTGTTTTACCCTGCATAGGTATCGGCGGTAGGGCAGAGCTACGATGTTTACCGTTCTCGTAATTTTAGTTCTATACAAAGGCTCTCCATATAAAGCTGGAGCTTAATTTTCGCTGCGCTAGGGGTTTGACCAGAAATGAGTAGTCACATGACTGTACTTGTTTAAACATGTGAGAAGCTGGCGTGACAATTGTAAAACTACAGAATTTCTAAATTGTGGCTAGTACTGACAAGAAAACACACGTTTAACACGTCTTAAATGTTTTCAAAATCACCGCTGAGCACGATCCTTAGTAGGTTCTCTAAATTCAACTTTTGAGCGAAACACAGTGAGAACGAGAGATTGCGCAGTTATCAGCAACAATGCGCATAAGATTTCACATCGAATTACATAAAAAACGACAAAAACCAATAAAAAACAGCAAAGAAATCAACGTTTTAGAATTCACAAAAAAGATGATGGTCCGAGTGCGTCCTTTAAAATCTCTCGCCAGCCAAATGTTGAAGACCGTGATCTGCGCAGTTGCCAGCTGGATTGCTGATGAAATTCTGAGCAAGCAGAACACGACAATTAGAAGAAATTCCGCGTGAGGACGTAGAACAATGCAGTTAACCAAAGAAGGGTTTTTCGCTCAGGAGAAGAATTTGAGAGCTGCGCAGTTGTGCGCTGGGCTAGAAATCGCAAATTGAATGCAGCGATGTATAAAACGTGACGACTTACTCCGTCGTAAGTGAAAAAAAATCGGAAAGAGCCAAATGCCCCATTCCCAGAAGAGGGTTACGAGAGTGTGCAGATCGAGGAGCGCGCCAGACGACGATGAGAGCTGACGGGGCATTTGGCTCTACCCAGTTTTTCGGTTGGTGTTCGACCATACTGCATACTTTTATATACCATTCTGTTTGAAATATCATTCTCGACTCATTGGACATCTGCGCAACTTTCACTTTCTTCAAATTAATGAGATATACTTGAATCTAAGTTTGTCACTGTTTCTTTTGTTAGAACTGCCGGATGTGGCTGACTTTCAAGTATATTTGTCCTCACTCTCATTTACTGTGCTAGGAAGAGCAATTCGGCCTCATTTGCAATTTCCAAGGTTTCTAATGAACCGTTAATATTTTTATTGCGGCGTCAAGGACTTTTGTTATCAGAGGGGAATACTCATAACAACCCGTGTGTTTCGTGTCTATTTTGTCTCTCACTCTTTCTCTCTTGCTTTTACTTACTTTAGCCTAGCATTCTTATATGCCTTTATCGGCGCCAAAGGTGAAAGTTACCCCTTCTCCACTACCTGAAAATGAAGGGTTGTGTAGAACTATTTCTCTACCTATCGCAGCTATGAGCATCTGTGGTATGGAATCTCAGTCTGAAAGCAAGTCCTTCAGTTCAGTTCCGAAAACGGTCGCTCTCCGGTCATATCGCTGCAAGTAAGCTATGCAACACTGTAAACAAGTCATGGTTAACAAAATGTTTAGGACCACAGTAATGAGAAGTGACTCAGTGTGCTTGGTAACGGAAGTAGATAACTTATTTGAAGGAAGACAATACTTTGGCAGGAGAGGCTTCTATGTTAGATTACATAAAAGCTCAACGACCATCGGCTCGCATACAACGCTCATGCGGTCATCTAAACAAAACGAACATTGAGTCCATCTAATGCTTGATCTTGCTGAGTAGGTCCAATTGATAGGTGAACGAAATTCTTGCACTTCCGTGTGCTACTACTACTAAACTTCAGCTCGCTTATGAGCTGGTTAGCAACGTTAAGCTCGCAGTTAAGATAACTACCATTATCCTACGTCTATAATTCAACAACACTGGCAGCAAGTGTGTTGCTATTTTGTTGCACTTTAAAAAATACTATAACAGCTATACTTTGATTCATTGCAGACAAGAGACAACATAAAATATAGACAAACATCAACAAGATAAAGTGAAACGACACTTTAGATTAAATGAGCATACAGTGCATAAGTCTGAATAACAGTTCAGATTTAGGATAGACTGAGGTGGAAAAAAGTTCACATGCTACTCGGTGCTACTCGGTCCTCTAGTAGTACTGATAACGAATAAAAAGCTAAAAAATCAATAGGTTCCCAGATATTGTTCTTCGCTATTAAACAGGAGTACAATTCAGAACACCTGCAGCATACGATAAGTGAGCGTCAGCAAAAAGAGGGGTGTGGTGATAAGTGAGAGAAACACCAGGATCAGCATCACAGATTTCGATGAATTGAAAGGCAGCGAAGAAAAAAAATAGAAACTTGGAAACCATTCTTTTGATATCTGACGGTAGGCAGCAATCTCTGACAATCATGATAGACGATTACAATGGGCAACTACTTGCGGTTTTTGAATAGACCATCATCGTTTGTTTCTTCAATTCATACTGTTCATTATCAAAAATATATAGCTTCTGGAAACATGAACTTATTCGAGATATAGGGTCCAGCAAAAAAATGGCGTTACTTAAACCGTCGGCATAGCTCTGGCATGATTATCTAAAAGCAGTTTTAAGTAAAACTAGATCTAGCCTACAGAGCAGCAGCCGTAAAACTATCTCTGCAGGAGAATCAGCGAAATTGAACTAGAAGTTTTGAACGACGTGCATTATAAGTTCTCGCACAAAGGAGGCGTTCGTGTGAAGGTGACATAATGTATTCGCTATCAATATGCGTAGTATTAAAAAAGAACTCTCCAAAAATCGTTTGCGTCTTACCTACGGAAATAGCACTTGTCTTTTGCTAGACTCTGTAATTTATGTATAATGGGATAGCATTCAAAAAGTACTTCAAAAAATTATAACACCTACAGACTGAAGCTATGTAGAACGAGCTATGCTATATAGTCAGAGTTCTTGTCAAAGGCAAGAGAGATGCTGAGATCAAGAACAAATTACTCAGCATTTATCACAAAACTGTTGAGGAAATTGCTCTTGAGTCTCGCACCTTCCTTTACCTATGAGAAGAAATATGAAAAGAGTATGAATACATGCCATCGCCCTTCCTGAATCCTTCACCAAGGGCAAAGTGAGACGGCGAGACGTGGGAGTGTAGAATAAATTGCTTAACGATGTCCATAAGTGACAATGGAATGATCAACAAAAAATTGTAATAGTGAAAAAAATGGTAAAATCTTGAACGGTAATCTTACCAATCATTTCTATTGAAACTTTACAGAAATACGATAGTACAAATGTTGCTCATTGTTATAAAACGTGTTTAAAAAGAAGTGTATAGAACAGAGGGTCGCAAAGACAGACAATCTTATGTGGCACCTGCCGAACCGCTGCGCTACTCAAGAATTACGTCTGGCTCCTTGTCCGGCGCCTCGTTGGTAACGTCGACGTGCTTACGACGGTAGTTCAAGATCGCCTTCAGCTCTGCGTTCGAGTACGTTCGATACTAGAAAACATCTTAACTCTAACTAAAACTTGGTCTGCACTGAGTTAGACAATCTCTGAAAAGGCTTTTTGTAGCAGCTAAATAATATTAGTAATCATTTTTAAGAAAGGAAGACCTCTGCTACCACTAGGCTGACGTGACGGGCTTTTCAATTTTTTAAATTTTT
>KN549641.1:46064-56276 GCA_000797555.1 Oesophagostomum dentatum | reverse complement strand
TTCTGCCTGCTGAAGTTAAAATTTTTTGTATGAGATTTCTATGTAACATAATAGATGTATAATCCAAACTCAGTTCATCTTCTTAGGCCATGCTATGCTTTCTTAAACTTTTCAACAAAGATCACTTTTCAGCGGTCATCTTTAAGCTGTTCTATAGTTTTCTTTGCCTAGGTCATTTATAAACAAGTAAATAACTAAACAAATTAGACAAAATTCTTCCTCTATGCCCGTTGAGAACTAGTGCAAAGATAATCTCGCTAGCAGTCTTCCACTTCCTTCCCCCTCTTCCGTACCCCTCTGGCAAACCCGGAAGTAGCACCTACGCACAAAGTGCATAGTGAACCTGCCAAGTTTTGATATACTTCTTAGTCCAGTTGCTAAATGATCGATGTCCTAAGCACTTGAAGACAGGTCACTATTGGTTGGCATGAGGTGGTAGGCGGGACCAAGGAGGTACATAAGGCGAGCTGATGACGATATCGTCATTTGACATGCTTCTCCTCTTACTGGGAGCCACCTTCATCGCTTCAAGCTACACTTTCGAATGTGATGTGAACAGCTTCCCAGAATCACAGCGAGAACTTGGACTACGTGTATGCAGGCTCGAGGTAAGCGCGCAGCTTATTTTAACCGCATGCGGATACGCCTTGCTTGAATTGTGCTGTGGCTAGGTGATGAGCTGCTTTATTCGTAGTGGGTTTTATTTCTGAGCTGGGGTGGAATGCAGTTTCTTATAAAAAGCTTGAGCGTATAAATTGTTTACCAAAGCAAGAAGGTGTGTGGGAATGTTTGCAGAAACATTCTTGACCTTATAGTATTTCCTGAGGAAAACTGATCCAGCGCACCTTATTCAAAGAAAACCTGCTGGCACCTTTAGTGCTCGAAATAAGATTTAGAAAGTTTTTCTTTGACAAAGTGTCAAAATACCTGAACATTAGACATTCCATAGATTTTCGTTCTAAGGAATGATTACACGTTTTTCTGCACACTAACTATAAGACACATACTTTGTATGAACTAAGCTGACGATGAATAGCTGAGATTACTTATTTACTATTTTGCTAAGTTGTTGAAGTAGTAGAGTAGTAGTTTTCTAGAGTACTTCCATACTAGCGTATACGACGCAGAGCAGACGCGGAATGAGCATTTTTATTTGCAAGAAAATTTGAAAAAGAATAAAAAAAATTTACGCATGAATGAGAGTCCGAAGTTAATAATGAAAAAGTTGGTTTTTTGCAGGATATTAGTACCAGTAGCTCATAAGATCCCATGTTCTTCCATTTCTGTACCTAGAATTTAAGGATGGTAAGGGCGAAATAGAAATTCCACCTAACAACCTGTGGGGCAGAAGATTTTAATCAGTGTTGATAGTGTCCCTGACACCTACTCCCACACTCTACTACTTTATGATTTTGAAAATAAAATCTTACCTATCGTAATAGTAGTAATCATGTGAGCTGCTTTTTACCAGTGCAGCTTTATGTTCATACACTGCTGTCCGTAAATCTCATCACTTAGAAGAGGCAAAGTGCTTTCTTTTTTGGGGGGTATAAAGGATGCTTGTTGGGCATGCTTGCTATCATCTTCATCCATGCGGATTTTGACGAATTCGAACTTGCGAAGTATGAGCCAAGAACAACAGCATCTTAAAAATCCCATGCATGCGCTAAATCTTGGAGTGGGAGCTAATGTGTAAGCGTTGAAATACAGAACACGTGATTCTTACGTTCTACTATGAATAAGCAAAAAAGCATGACTTCAGTGCTTTCTATAAAGAAAGAACCGATTTCTTGGAGATAAAAATCCGTACTAGCTCTTCCTGATGCTTGAAGTTACAACTGACATTCGAGTATAGCATCATCACCGATGAGACACCCATAGACACCATCTGGCTCCGTACTCTATTATGTATTGCTGGAGTCGATGACTCTCTCTCGCATATACTCAAGCACTGCGGCTTCACATCACTCATATGTAGAAGAAAGTAGCTAGTTTTTTTTTTCAGAATGAGGTTGGCATTTTGGAAGCGGCAGTTCAAGAGATGCTTCAACGGACAGGTTCTCGTGAATACTTCTTGATATTTGTATAGTATATACTGTCTTGCAGATATTACGATGATTAGCGGCGGTGAACCTAGTGTCGAAAAGAGGAAGAACGAATTTATTCGATTTGGGAAGCGCAGCTTGAAGTGAGTAAAAGATCAGTACGAGGTAATCTGCAGGTTAACACCGGAAAATCAACGCTAGATTAAACTTTTGATATAGCTCTTCGAGGAGGGAAGTATACCTGCAGCAAAACATCTAAAAAACTTCTTTAAGAAATATCTGAAATGCAGATTCCGGGAGAAATTTTAGCGCAGTCCCTGTTTGGCCAAGAGCCAAGTCCAAAAATTTATCTCCACAACTGCTTGGTATATGACGCTCTCTTGCTCTTCCTAGTAAGCTAGCATATCTTCCAAGAGTGTCTGAGTGCCGTAGGTGTCATGCATAATGAAAGCAGTAGATGTTTCTGATTGCGTGAGCTAAATCGCTTATTGCGACCGAATCGCTCTCGACTTCCCATAATTCCTAGGGACCACTCAGATATGCATTTACTATGTGTACATGCCTCATTTCAGTGACGTCAAAAGGAAAAATGAATTTATTCGATTTGGAAAGAGAAAGAATGAATTCATCCGGTGAGATTTTCCTAATCTTCTCTTGCGCATCTAGCAAAATAACCTCCTTTTTCCGCTTAAGGTTCGGCCGATCCGACCCACTCCTCTACGATGGTGCGCCAGGTAAAAAAAAGGCTAAAAAAGCGACTTCTTTTTTTCTGTATTATTTATGGCTGTACTTTCAGTTGAGAAGCGCAAGAACGAGTTCATCCGCTTTGGCTGACCAAACCCGGCCACGAAATATGTCCTATTTAATAACGCAATTATCAATTAAATAAAGTGGTGTTAGATGCGGGCGTCATCCTCCACATCTGTGAAGTTGAGCATTTCACCCTGAATAAAATTAGGTGAATCCTGAACATCGTATTTATCTTAACATGAAAACAATAGTGACATAGTATTATCAAAAATAGCTTAAGAGGTTAGACTATCATAGACATAAATGGGGTAGTTATTCAGTCACTGCTCTCTATGTCCTTCTGATCGTTTACGAGCTTTTAATGGGTCCTGGCTGTCTTTACGCGCTAGGCAATTGGGAGAATTGTTGTAGTCCTCTTGTTGCTTGAACCTATTGGCCTCGGTAAAAAAATCCAGAGAATCTTTATGGAATTTTTGTTATGCTGGCTTTCGACGAGCACTTTGTTTTACTTGCTTTCTTGAAAGTTATGCCGTTAACCTGTTGGAAGTCAACCTTCGCAGAGATTTCGAAAATTACAATTTACAAGACAGCTGTTTTCTCGCTGACAACGGCGCTAGAAAATCTGGCATAAGCCCATTGTGCTTGTCTGTTTAAGCTAAGCTGTTAAGAACTGGCGCGATTTTCATGCTCTGTGTGTCGTAAATGATATGAGTAATATTTGGACCACAGTAGGTTTTGAACACATAAGGCTTTGTTCGAAATGCTCCTTAATTTTCTGCACTATACAGAGCAGTCAAATATTGTTGTTGCTATAAAAAAGGAAGCCTAATTGTGGAACGAACTGCGTTGCTCAATAGAGGTGAAATGTTCTTACCGCTTTGTTATAAAGTGCTCTTCAATCTCTTTTTCTTTCGAATTTTTCTCGACAAAATTTTCAAAAAGAACTGCTACCTCTATCTTTCTCAAGACTAAAACTGTAGTGGAGGTACTGTTTAATTTCAAGACTGCAGTTCGTCTTAGAGCTGCAGAGCCAAATATCCATATATCACCGATGAGATGAAATCGCTCAAACAGTCGCAAGTGGAAGAATAGATATACCCATTTTTGTTGAGGATAAGTAAAGTTCACACTTACTTACTTAAAATTCCGCAAAATGTTTTTTGTTAGAACTACTCTTCCACACTCATGCCGTCATATGTTACTATAGAGTAGAAACTACTCTTAACGAAAAAACTCAAATTTTAGAAATTGCTCTGGTCTTATGCAGAGTCGATTCTTCGACATTTTCTTAAAAGCACAATGTTTCTTTTGAACTATGACCGGATTCCCCTCCTCTGTAGAGCAGTAGATTTATGAAAACAAATATAAAGAGCAAAAAACTCATTCGCTATACTTTTAATTAGTACCCTTTAGAGTTGGACTTCATGAAGTCTGAAAAAGGTAAAATGGTTGTCTACATAATATGACTAATAGCGGGATAAGTGCTTACCTCGAATCTTACTGAAATGTCTAATGCTAGGCGCTAAGTAGAATTGGTAGAATTACATAGGTAGGTGGGTGAGGTAGAGGTAGAATTTAACCCCAGCATCCTACTGATCTTCTTACTTAAGAAAAAAACTTTTTAGGAATTTTCTGTTTCTAAAGCAGTTTGAATTAATAGAAATTATGTGACCTTTATAAACTTTTCTACACCTATGGCCGCCTCAAGTTGCTCATTTTTTAACGAGAGCAGGCACGGGTGGGTGGGTGCCAGCGAAATGCTGGGCATTTCCAGCTTTTCATCAGAAATAGCACTAAAGTAGGGCAACAATTTACGAATTTTGCTGAGAGCCTTGCTGGCTGTTAAATAAAATATCTATAGTAATTGCGTAAAACTTGTGCGCATAAATGTTGAGCGTAGCGTGCGTTTCATCTAGGACTAACTGGGGTCAACTGATTTATCACATCTCGCAAACGGTTGCAGTGAAACCTGAGTTAGGTACATCATCTGATTCAAGACAAGCCTTCGGAAAAGATGGGGCGAAAGTTCAATCGCTCGTTAGATCATGAAGAGTGACTTCAAGAAGCAAATATTAATACTCATTTACTTTAATTAACCGTATTTACTGTAAAAAAAGACCAAGAAGTGTGCTACTACAGGATATGTGGTCTTTAGAATAGGTTTAGTAGACTAATTCATACAACCAGCATACAAAAATTAAGAGGCACACAAAACTGCTCATTTTCACTACTCAAGGTGCCAAGAAGGACTACAAACGCTTGTTGATATAACTTTAATGAACTGCAAGGAGTTACGAGATCCTTCGTACGTTGTCATTTGTCAAAGAGGAATACATCTACGATACTTCACGATGCTTCACCCATCGGAGCTCTATGTCCTTTGTAGAGAATTTAAATAGGGTCTGACTGTACATATTATAGCTTGTGCAGGTTCGAAATGGTTAGGAAAAGTATGGAATTAGTGGAGAGCTCTATTTTCAATGTGCATACGGACAAAATGTGTAGAGGTGGTCCATAAAGTATTTGAATAGCGTAAAGTGTCGTATAAAGTTGAACCCTCCCTCTAGGTCCCTTACCAGAGACCTAGAAGCTGATTTTCGAACAACGCCACTGTTCTGTGCAACTGAAATAGGGACGTACAGTCCTCGTAAGAATGGACTCAAACCCTATTTAAACATAAGAAAGGTACATAATAAAAAATATTGGGAAATGCCTGCATCTGTTTTTTTAATGTTTCCGCACCTTTCTTCAGCATGAGTACTACATTTGAAAAAAAAAACGTTTTACATTCATTAATGTGTGCAGAAAATTCCTTCTGAAGTGCACGAAGAGATGCAAGGTTTCCTCTCAATGGACAGCAGACGTTGAAGAAACGGTGGTGAACAAAAGGTGAGCTAAGGCCTAAAATTACAGTAGTCAGTTTTCAAAACTCTTTGTCTCGAAGCAAAATCACTGCAGCTACGATGGCATAAAAGAGTTACAAAAACAAAGCTATTTCTTCTGCAAATTTTGGAAGCGTCGGCTTTTATGGACGAAAATTTACGTAGCCACAACGATACTGGCAGGACCTCTAGCAAAAATTCTCGGTGAGAACCGGTGCAGACCAGGAGGAACACTTGGAATTTCAGTCCCTTAGATATGCTAGAACAGTCACTTAAGAATAAGTGTGACACTTTGTGAGGATGGAGGGACGTCGTCTGTTCTTTTTTCGTTAATGTCTGTAGATAGGATCATCGTTATTCAGTAAAATATTTTTAAAAGCTTTTGCCCTCTAAACTAATTGTACACTGAACAAAGGCCCCTTTAAAAAATTATCAGGGTTTCTAGAGAAGGTCGTAAACTGGTAGCCCAAGAATGAGCCGAGATAAAACCGAATTTTTTGAGTGTGCTGCAGATGTCAGTTGATTGCCATGACTGTTAGAAGAGGTTCTCTAGGGTTTGCTTATTCCGAAATAGCTATCCTGCAGTATCTGAAGAAAGGAAGAAGTCTTAGAAGTCAAAGCAGCAAAATAATGCCGTTTCAACTGTTAAAAGTTACTCGGGTGCGCTACAAGATTTTGAAGTTGGAGAAAGTTAGAATTTTTACAATTAGAATTATTATATTTTTATGGAACAAAAACTCGCTGATTTTCGTATGGCGCCGTAATTTTTGAATAAATCTTACCCAAGCAATGCTTTGTAACATGACTGTCGAAATTTCTCTAGAGCTATGTGCCATAATGCCCATGAAAAGTTTAATATACTCAAGATGTACTTTGTTACCCTCTCTTAAGGGCAGCAGTGATGCGAGTAGTGTCATGCATTTTACATCAGGCACTGAGGTACTAAGCTATTACCAAAGCTGAACCCACAAATGTGGGTCGTGTCTAGGAAAACATCTCGGAAAAGCTGAGCGCAGTGGAGCAATCTACAACATGAGCGTAGGCAAGCTTTTGCTTTACCTGTGAAAACTACTAAATGCAAGAGATGGAAAAATTGGCTTATGCGGACCGTCCTAATTTTAGTCTTGTCCTTAAACGCATTTATACCATCGCAGCTGTAATACAGAGTGGTCTATATGAAGTGTGACGGGCTATAGAAGGCCCACTTTTGGACTTTTTGTTTCGTTGGACCAAACAAAACGCTAAGGACACTGATTGGACCTTCCGACAAGATTGGGCACAAGCCCACGGCACAGAGAATGGTGTGACACCAATCTTCCCGGTTTCTGGACAAAGGATGTCTGGCCGTCAAGCTCACCCGATCTCAGTCCTTTGATTTTGCTGTCTCGTAGATCTTGGTGCAAAAAGTTTGCTCTTTTAAACATAAGTCAATGGATTGGGATCATGGGACGAAATTTTTCGAGAAATGATCGCGCATTCTTAAATATTCTCGGAACTGAATGGATTTTATATACTGAAAGTAAAGGCGGTCATTTTGAATGTGATGCATGAGACCTTATCTAGAACATATGCATCTATTGAATAGAAGAATTGAATTGAATTGAAGTAGATATGCTTAGTTGAATTGGTAGGAGCAAGATTGTGTTCAGTTTCTTGTGTCACACCTAATGTTGACCACCCTGTAGTTCAACTTGCTAATTAAGATCGGCGGGGCGGTATTTAAGAGCCTCGCTATAAACTTTTACAAGATAATGTTGGTTTTCGAGAGTACCCGCAACCTTTTTTATCCGAGAAAGAGCAGACTTTTTCTGTACTCAGCCACGATTCCTCTCGAACTCGTTGTAATGGTAAAATCTTACCATGTTTCATTTAAAGCAGCACCCACGTTCAAAATGCTCTTCCTCTGAGTTCTTGATGGATACTGAAAAAGGGCCTCAAAAAAGGGATTGAGGTTTAAAAAAAACCTCCATTCAAAAACGTCCATTCAAAGGTCTCTCCTGATAAAGGAGATCGCTCGTGCCATTCGTGGACGGGTTCTTCATATTCTCACCCTTGCTGCTGAAGCCCTACATATTTCGCCTTGGGTGCTAAAAGATGCAGGATGGACGTACTACTCGTCTGAGTCAGATCGAGTCGAGTTTCGTATAACTTGATTATCGTTTGGTTCAAAATGTCAAAACTCGAAGAAGACTAGGAACCGAGTTTACTCGAAATATCGAAAATCGGGAAAAAATCTTCGTCGTATCTCTAATGGAGGAGTCCTATGATTTCGAATGCGGTTAGCTGTTATAGCTGTTTAGCGCGCGACGATGTGGACAACTCATCCTCGAGATCGCGCAGATGAGCGTGACATATCCTCTGCAGCGATTTTGTACGTCAGTAATAGTTACTGAGCGGAGTCTATTGAACCCAAACCCTTTTTTTTTTGAGGCTTTCTTTTAGATTCACTACTTGCTGTTGACTCCCATTCACCAGAATAACCTTCAAGAAGGCGGAGTGGCATCCGAATGTGAGTGCTGCCTTAAAATATATCTGAGCTGCCCAACAATAGGTGAGAAATCAAGGCCTCTCAGCTTGCAACAATGTAAAATGAGGTTAGATTTTTAAAATTATGAATACTGTGGCATAATAACTTTGCTGACACTACTGGTTGACCTAATAGTCTTCCAAGAATTTGGACAAGAAAAAAAATCGAATCCGTCTTTTTTCGTAGAACCGGATTATAGGGAATCACAAGCAGACGAAACAGAGGATGCCGGCTGCAAAATGACTACAGCCATGCCTGCTGCTAATTTCCTTCTATAGGCTTCTTTTTGTGATTCCTCAAACTCTTATGTCTCTGTGAAAAACTGGGTTGCTTAGATGATAGAGTATGCATTTAGTGGAGAAAGAAAGCAACATGCGTGATCTGTGAACATTTTTGTCAGTCACATAATCCGCTT
Organism: Oesophagostomum dentatum; assembly: GCA_000797555.1. Taxonomy (NCBI): domain Eukaryota; kingdom Metazoa; phylum Nematoda; class Chromadorea; order Rhabditida; family Strongylidae; genus Oesophagostomum; species Oesophagostomum dentatum. The sequence continues at coordinate 47,657 of KN549641.1, read as the reverse complement.
CCTCCTCTTGTGATTCGCGCGCAAACTGGTTTTCCGAAATTGACAAAGTCCTCGTGTGGAATGACACGGAACTTTTTAGGGATATGCATGTTTCACCCCTTCAGGTGGAAGCTTGTTTCTCAAGGAACGATTTGGAAATCTTTAGGGGTGTGTATAACAAAAGAATTTGTTTACGAAAACCGTAAGTCATAGATCGTAAAATTCGTAAACCGGAGCAAATGTAGCAACTATTGTCATTCGCACAGATCTTTGTTTTGCACCTCATCCTGAGATGAATAATCAAAAATCCTGGATTTTCTAAGTTTTGACATTTCTTGCTCATGTAATAGTTTGACGTACTTACAAGCTGAGTACCAGAATTTCTTCTCTCAAACAGCTACAGTGCTCTCTCGCTTGGCCCAGATGACCCTTTTTGCTCAGCAGTAGTTTGACGTACCTACTCACAAGGTTAGCTCCACAATTTCTTCTCCCAAACAGCTACAATACTGTTCAGCTTGGCCCAAATAAGGCCTTGAGACGAGAAAAGATTGCAAGCATTGCTCATGCAAATTGTTCTGAACTTCTTTTGGAATTGTATTAGGCAGTGGGAAAAGGCTTGGCAACAATGTTTTTGAAAAATTCTAGTGCTTGAGCAAGTCGCGAGATATTGTGCCGGTCTGAAGCAATATCATTCTCACTTTCTTTGAGAACGAAACCTATGTTTTTTCCACTACAGCATCAAAACTTTTAATGGCGAAGATGTCATTTTAAAAGATATCAAATTTTAAATTGGTGGATATAGAACCGTTCAAAACAACTGATAATACTATTGCTGTAAGTAAAGCAGATGCACATTTGTGATGCACAAGCGATTGTTGATCAAGCTATAGATATCCTGCTGTCATGTAACTACGCGCGCTATCTCTTTTCAATTCTACCACGAGTCTTTGGAAAACAGCCTAAAAACGAACTTGTGAGCATTTTAAAGGTAACACTCACATACAAAAAGCACACTGAGTCTTCAACAGGATTTGAAACGTCGGACCTATTAACAGGCTAGGGTTCAAAAACTCTCCCTCATACACACACTTTCATGGCGGAGAACATCGCTTCAGAAGTGCGCCGAGTATGGCTGGGTCTATATTCTCGTTCAGAAACAAAACTTCTACCGAGATTTGAAACACCAGTCTACTGATTGGTCCTCTATTTAGAATCCATTAAGAATTCAAAATGTATACTGAGCCTGGCTCCCGGCTTTAATGCAGATATCATGGACACCATCCGATGTTTTAATACATTTTAATAAATAAGCCTTTATATCATGCACTAGTTACGAGTGTTTAGCTATAGATGATATACAGCTACCTTTCCTGCCACACTGGGCTAGAGTTAATGGTCTGTTTGAATCATTTCATCAATAAGAAAATTCTTAGGTTTCTTTTTACCTAGACAGGATGAGAAAAGAGATCACCTTTTACAAACGCCATCTTAGTCAATGCTGTTCGTAGTGAGGGGGCTTTCTCATAAAGAGCAGTAGTTTGCTTCCAAAATACTGGATCAGATGCATGAAATGAACATCTGCTTTCATTCAGAACTAGAACAAAACCCGAAAAA
>KN549639.1:95623-106127 GCA_000797555.1 Oesophagostomum dentatum | reverse complement strand
GTACTAACCGCAAATGCAGCTAACCTAGTAACAAGAATGACAAAGAACTAACCAAAAACGTGCACAACGTCGAAAAAAAGTGGCAGCTGTAGGTGTCTAATTCTCAACTAGCACTAAAATATGGTGATAAAAAAGGAGAATATGCACTAAACGTTAATATTTACCTTCATTGCTCCCACGGGCGTTTTTTCTTCGGACGTTCGCGATTTTGCAGATCCACACTTAAACGGAATACCACATTACTGTTTTCATCGACTATTGCCGAATCAGAGGGGGTGTTGACCATGCCCTGCGTCGCTGCTGCTACTGCTGCTGTCATTTCGTCCATTCTCCTCAGAGTTTCCCGAAGTGTATACGTATTAGACTGTTTTGTTAGTTTCAGAAATGCCCCACTCAGTCCTGAAAGAGCCTAAGCAACATCTTGTAGGGGATAACGAAAGAAAACATGTGAAAGTGCTTTACCATAGTACGTTGTTGCATGATTTCCTTTGCGTCATCCTGAGTAGTCACTTGTCGATTTTCAAATGAAGAGAGAGGGGCTCGTTCAAAATTTTGCGTTACTGAGACATCCTCGAGTCCTTCCTATTGCTCCACAGAGAATGCTATTTGGGCTGAATTACTTGTTTCAAATGTTTCAGAGATTGAGGACGGTTATGTTAAGGATACCTCGTGAGTGCGTACAGGCTGCAACGTGAGCACAGGATACACCAACACCTAGTTTTCTTTGCATTCACAAAACTACGCATAAGGGCAGGCTCCGCTTTTATCCTTCTTACAGTAGTTCCTGTCCTCATGTGAACATATATTTTGGTACCGCCCTAAAAGATTTGAAATCTCTTACTTCGGCACATTCATAGACCTCTGCATATATTCTGTAGGACCCTGCCCTAGTAACGACATTCCATCCATCGCTAGTCGATTCTACATGATTTCATCTCTCCCCTTTTACAAGCGTCTCGCATCTTGTTTTCTTAGCCTGTAGCGTCCTTTCACAGTTTTTTTTTTTTGCTTTAAGGCTAAGACATTAAGAGTAACGTGTGCCCGGAATAAAATAATTGACTTACGTCTTCAAAGTCTTCGCTTAGGTCCACAACTGCCTCAGTCTTCCAAAATATCCGCTAAAGCACCAAGTCGAAAACATCTCTTAGCACACATTATTTCATGTTTTAACTTTTTGTGCTAATGCTCATAATACATAGACGTGTTCATGATTGAGTTTCTGCAAGCGTACCGTGCCCACTGCGTTACTCTTTCCAGCCTTAGAGCTAAGCATAAGAATACCACGATGTCATCAAACCATGGTGTTCATTATGTTATGTTAACAGTTCTCATTCAAACATTTCTTCATATCGTTTTCACCATTTCTCGAAAGCATCGCAACAACAGGTTCATATCTTTCATTCAAATCCTCTAATGTGGGCGATTTTTTTTAAACTTCTGCGATCGATAGGAGTGAACAAAAGGCGTTGACTGGTATTAAATGTGCAGGAACTCAGATTTCGTAGAGTACTACTTCAAGTACTTATATTGCCACTGTGCAGCTAATTGCGTTTCTGAGTAACGACTTTTTTCTATTTTGCTTTCTCAGAAAGCTGGTGTACCTATGCTTGTTTTAAATATCAAAAGAGAACAATGCGGAGACTCCCGTAAATTAAAAAAATTTTAAGCGTTTGGGGCATTACGCCATATTATGAGGCCAGAATATAAACCAAAGCAAAAAGTATCAAAGAAAAAATTTGAAATTAAAAATTCCTTCAAAATTGAGGCATTTTGGCAACGCTGATAAGGAGGGTGATGGATGAGCAGCGCCCTTGTGGCTTTGTTCTCCTCCCGCCAAGAAATTGCTGATGCATAGCTGCATCATAGCCAGCTTTTGTTTGTCTAGTGATAATGCAATATTTTGCAAATAACCTTTAAAGAGTACGAACGCAAGATATCGAAACTTCATGAAATTCGATTTTTAGAAGGTCAACAAGTTAAGCTGAAACTCATTAGTCTCATGCTCTTAATAACTTTACCTGGACGCGGTTTTTCGACCTACTTGATCACCTCATGAGGCTGTGACTCCCAATTTTGAGTGACATTATGTCACGATTGGCAGCTATTTTGCACATTTGTTTTTGAAGCTGTGTCGGTAATAAAGCTCACAAGATTTGGAATCGGGCTCGTAAAAATGCCACTATTTACTGACCAATTTAATAGCATTTTTGTCCTAGCATACACGTCGTATTTTCGCCAAATCTATGCCAGTGCCTTATAAAGAAAAACATCGGCTCTTCAACTTTTGATTTCAACTGCGCCACCCTGAAAAGAAAAGAAAAATATTAGCCAGTTATGGAAATGAAATATTTCTCCGTTTTTATACGTATCTACAGGTAATTTAGAACAAGTCTGTCCGTCCGGCTCCGCCGGACTTCCAGGCTTGCTGGAATGCTCGCTTCGCTCGCACCGTGTGACTTCTCACTGGTACACACATGCTGCACACCATCAACTGAGTCCTAAATTACTGATGTGTTGATCGATTTACCTGTTACGTGGCCGATCAATAGCTGACCAATAAATCGATAACTTTGCTGTGGATGTGCGGAGGAATAGCACATCGAATCGAATTTCTTGCAAATCCATTCGATTTGCTATCGACTGGTGCGTTGTAGGCGTTTTCTGGCTCCTTGTTCGCGATTGTTAACGACTTGTTAGCGACTTTCCGCATGCTGGCCCCCGACCTTATGCGCATCTGCCGAGCTCTTGCACACCGGTCCCGACCTACTTCACACCGGTTCCAACCTCCTACACATCGATCTTTCTGCACATCGGTTCCCATTTACTGGGCATGGGTCTCAACCTCCTCCATATCGGTTCCGAGCTCCTGCACATCGGTCCTGACATCCTGCACACTAATGTAAGAACCACTTTTGACTCCTGTTCAACGATGCAAAGCTCTCTGATGGCGCCGTCGGCCCCTGCATAGAATGTATCTAATAGTCGCCACTATCGTAATCTCTTGAAAATGGTTTGAATTGCTTTTTTTTTGCTAGTAAATGCGCAAGCATCAAGGAAAGGGTTCTCGACAGCATTTGAAAAAGAGTCGAATTATGCTAGGCCAGGCTGCGCGCATGGTTGAACCAATTTCATATATGTGTAGCCGTACCAAATAGCAGTTCAAGTGCTAAATATACATGAAACAGAGCTGATATCATGACTTATAATAAAGCAGGAAGAGTGTTAGCATGTGCGCATGTGTGTGTTGTGTGTCTGTTGGTCACGAAATTCACTAATTTTGCGCGGAAGTGTCCTAGAGCGGTGAAATTCGGCATAGGAGTGCTACACCGACTATTTCACAGATCTGCAACGTCTCATTGTTTTGGCCTACATATGTGCCAAGTTATGCGGCGTCAAATGACGCCAACATTAAACAGCGATTTTCTGCAAAGCGCAAATTTGTTTCAGTAGGAAACCTGGAATGACGAAATTTTTTGGTGGGTGCAGAGGATGTCTCCCATATGGCTCCAACATTTTAGGTCTCTAACCCTACTTGCGCCATGTTATGTGACGAGGAATTGAATTACCGCAAATGTTCATAGAAGGGGGTATGAGCCAAAAATTGTCACATGATTGTGGTTGGAGGAAGCTAGAGAGGCGGAAGTGATGCAATGAGTGGAGCAGGACATGCACTATGTGCCACCAGTGTTTCCATATTGAAGCTTATGCATAACCGGGTGTTTTGCAGCGTTGACGATCACAGAAAAAGGCGTCAGGGTGGAAGAAGCGCAGGTCCTTCACAAGGAGTGCCGGTACACAAAATTAGCACCGTATGTGGGCCATCATCAGTGGAAGATAAATCCACTGTCTCCATAGTAAAGCGCAGGTTTAATGCCTATTTATAAGGCGTAAAGTATTTACACAATTTAAAGTTCGAGTCGCCAGCGATTGGAGCGAATTCAGGTGATTGCGATATTAGCGACTGTTGGATATATCCTGTGGAAAGAATCGGAAACGCTCTTGACAGAGCTTCGTATTGATTTGCAGTATTGAAAATGCGGCTCCTATCAGTGTGCAGGAGTTCTGGACCGATGTGCAGGAAATCGGGACCACTATGCAACAGGCAGGGAGCTATGTGCGGGCTGTGTGCGGTCGGAACCGATGTGCAGGAGTTCAACACCGGTGTCCAGAGGCCAAAACAGATGTGAGGGAGGTGGGGATCGATGTGCAGTGGGCCACAACCTGTATGCAGGAGGTCGGGGCATATGTGCAGGAGTTCAACACCGGTGTCCAGGGCTGGGATTCATGAAACTCTGGTCTGGCTAACTAGGTTAGCGTAGTCATCGCAATAAGAATGACTGGAATAAATATCGACTCCCTAATCGTCCACTGTTTTCATCTTATAGGCAACCCTCGAAAATCAATGGTTCATCCTTAATTATGGTGGCAACCCTCGTTAGCCAAACCAAATCTTCATGAATCCCAGCCCAGGAGGCCAGAACAGATGTGGGGAGGTGAGGATCGATGTGCAGGAGATGGAGACCGATTTGCAGGAGATCGGGACCGATATGCAGGAGTTCAGCATAGGTGCCCAGGAGGTCAGAACAGATGTGGGGAGGTGAGGATCGATGTGCAGGAGGACGAAGGCGATGTGGAGGTAGTCGGAAGTTGGCACCGATGTAGAGAAGGCCGCGGCCAATGTAGGAGTTCGAGGTCGATGGACAGGAGATCGGGAACCGAGCGCAGGTGATCATGGCTGACGTGCAAGAGGAACACAATCATGGGTAAAATGCCAGTGGCGGTGCGCAAGAGATCGGTAATAATGTGCGGGAAGTTAAAAGAAATGCGCAACAATTTGGTGAAAAGCGGGAACGACGTTCGTAGCAAAGCGTAGGAGAATGGCATCAATGTGCCGCAAATCAGCAGAAGGAGTCACGAGGTCAGGAGAGATGTGCAGCAGGCCGTCGATGAACGAGAGGTCGGGAGGTATTCGTGATAACAAGTGGTCGGTAAAAAATTAGCCAGCATTTGGGCGGATGGATAACTCATAGATTGCGGTTCGGTGAGACACTGTGTAGCTGTGCCGACTGGAACTTAAACGGTGCAAGCGAAGCAAGCACTTCAGCAAGTCTGGAAGTCTGGCGAAGCTGGACGAACAGACTTGTCTCAGGTTATTCGGAGTCACATTGTAATTCCCCTCACCCCTTCCAAACATGGTAGTTCATTTTCCGAAAATAGAACAACGAATCATACTCCTCATCTATGGCATGCAGCGCTTTTCTGTTAAAAATTAGAATCTTTTACCTATTTAGAAATGAGAACAGATTTAGATGGTTTGATTTCCTTTTTTCTGTTTTCTAGATACTATTAAATGGGAGTTCATGTGTGTATTAGTATGTGCTCAAGAGAACCAGGGCCTCCCGGCGCAAAGCAGGACTACCATCGTGTTTGACATATTGAGTTATGTACAAAAAATGGTTACAAGGTTCAGGGTTTTTTTTCAGTCCACTTTCCTTTTAGCAGCATTAATACGTTAAGCAGCTGATCAAATCGAAGCAGGAAATCAGTCATATCACTTGTATCACTGCCGCATATATAAATATTGTTCTTTTATCAGTAGAGTTTATTTTATAAAGAGCCAGAAGAGTGGAGAACCACGAGAGCTCTCCTGCAACTGGGTTGGATAGGACTACCGAGGTGGTCCACAGGTAGATTAAAAAGTTGGGCTCCTGTTCTGGGCCACAACTCTTTCCATCATTACGCAGGGCTGCCGAGAGTGGCCATGTTCCGGGCCGTTTTTCCTTTCTTCAACGTATCGGACATGTAAAGTTTGTTTGTAGTGGAATAAGAATGTAATTATATTACCTCCTTGTCGTTTTAAAGGAGCAGGGTGCAAATTCATATATCGAACCGGGTTTTTTTTGACAACGCGCTTACTCGAGTTCGAACTGTAAGCAAGCAAATTCCTTGAGGCGATACAATATTTGCTCCTAAAAAAGCAAACATATTGGAGTTATTCAGTAATCTAACAATAAGTGGTGTATAACTGAGAAAGTTTGTTTATGCATGATCATTTATGTTAAAGTGTAATCTTATCCGTTCATTTTCCATATGAGAATAACAAACTTTTGTTGTTCACAAATGCCCACGGATATAATTGTTTAATTGTGTGCGGATATAGAGTGAAGTCGGATTTGTCAAAAAAGTACTCAGACCTTGCTTATTATTGTTGTTGGTGCTTCTACTCTGCAGTATAGTGAACTCAGGAAGTGGTCATCCATTAGCATGGACAATCTTAAAATAACAAACTTATAATAAATATAAATATCTTTTTTTAAAATTTAACAGTAGAGGAAAAAGATGGCTTTTTGACACATAGGAGTCATTAACAGTTTCGGAGTAACTTTTCATCTATCGTAAACGTGACATAATCAGCTTGCGAGGGAGAAACAAGCCTAGCTTTAGACATATTCCAAAAATTGGCTCTAATCTTATCCAGACAGCCTGAGCAAAATACTAAAATCTTTTTCTTAGTGACGAAGATAAGTATAATAATTTCGTGTGAGCTGTCCAAGCTCGCAACCTGTAGTGACCACACACTGACTACAAGAACCGCATTTTAAATGTCAACTATAACTTTTGCAGGTGATCCTGCTAAGTTCGCGTCGCTAAGCTCCGTGGAATACATAAAAGGGCGTCTTATTATTGAGAATAATGTGAACATGTATAACTTCACCTACCTTTCTAGGCTGAGAAAAATCGATGTAGATGAAGGCGAGTTTTAATATTTTAGATGTTTTTGAGGATTACTTCATGTAAAGAAGTTAATCAATTAATCTAATATGCATCTTACGGAAATGATTTGCCAAACATACAAAAATTTTAGATGGACGTCCATTTGTAATAATAAGGAATAACAATGACCTCAGTGACCTGCCACTGCCGAGTCTCGAACACATCAGAATATCGGTAAACGACGCGAGGGTACAACTATATAACAACCCCATGTTGTACAAATTCCTACCATCGAAATCGCTTGAAACCACGACTCAGAGAAGAACACCGGAACAGGCGAGCACCCAGACGATTACGTCGCTATCAAGAAAAATGTCAACGGAAGGAATCATTACTTCTGAGACTCACAACGCACATCCATATGTCCTAATGAACAGTACATCAGCAGGTAGGTAAAGTCTACTCTGGTAAGGAAACAAGAGCTGTTTTAACTTAAAAAGTTGCTTCCTTGCTCTATTTTCCCCGAAAATTCTTAACCAGATCAGACTAAGTTCCTTAATGCCACCAAATTGGTATCAAGCTCTCTGGGGGCTACTTTTATTTTGAAAATTTTAAACAAACAGAGGATAGGCAATAACCAAATTTTTGTACAGCTCGTGAAGAAATCCTGCTAATCGCATTCAAATCATACTACTCATTCATTTTTAGTTCTTTTCTGTTTTGCAGTTCTTCTGAATAAATTTTCAAAAAGTCATCGATTGATTAGTTAGTGCTCACAATATTCGGAACGGATTCACTAACCACATACAATATGCTTATAGATGGACGGCTCATCGAATGCTGATTCAGAAAATCGATGAGGCGGTCAACATTCGATCACTAAATCGAAAACTCATCCATTTTACAGTGATGCAGCGATATGCACACTGATCGATTTTGCACCACACGCAACATACGTAACATTGTTGCTACTACTTACTACTAATACTTTTGATACGCTATTATCTATTACTACACAGCGCAAGCAATACCAGGAAAAGGCATACCACACACTCCACACCCCTTTTGCTTTATCATTAGTCATTATGTTTTCTATTACTAATGGCAGAGCAAGCTTGCGTGCGAGCCACTTCACTGCACGCAACATATCTATCGACGTACGAATATAGTTTCCTGGCTTCATGACAGTCTAAGAAGTTTAGTGATGCTATTGCTTACGGATTTACAATGCGCTTCCTCTCCCAAAATCCACTCTCCCACCCGGCTAAACATCTCCACCTATCACATCGCCTCATGAGTCCCTTCTGCCCTCTATACTCTACCTTTAGCCCTCAGAAAAGCGCAGCCACTAGTTTAAGGTCTAAATTCTTAATAATCTTAGCCCAATAGCCACATCCTTTCCTCGAGCACATTTTGAGCGAATGCATAGAGCACACAAAATTTACTGTTCCTCCTTCGTGAAAAAGATAATTTCGCATCTACATATGTTGAGTTCTGAAATCGGAAAACATAAAGCGCTGCAGTGAGGGTATTTGCTGGGCAAAAAGGCTCTTACACATAAAATCTAACCTTTGTTAAATCCCACGTTTTTCTGCAATGAAACTTGGGTGTTTTCGATGTACTAGTGACTGTTCTTGTGTACAATGCGTTTCATAATTATATGACACTCCAATTTTCATGTAGTAACTTCTTACCTCGCCAACATAGCAACTCGGCGATATTTTCCGCAATCAGCAGGCAAAAAAACCCCTAGAAGCGGATCTCTGTGCATGTAAGGCACATAGTATTTCTCTTTTATGAATTTTTTAAAAAAGATTTTCGCCTTTTTCATAATTATATGACACCTTCGAGCGATTCACGTTTGTTTTATAAAAGGAAAAGCTAAAGATGGTACATGTCTTTGTAAGAACTGTGATAGACATCGCTTGATTTCTTCTTCACAGAACTGCCCATTAGCGTTTGTCTACATTTTGGCTTAAGAACATTTTTTCTGGAAAAGTCCTCAAATGCGTAAAAAAGGAAAATTTTGGTTAGCAAATGTTAGAGCGCGTTTTGATGTGAAAGAATGCGACTGAACTAACGCTCATTTATTTCCTAAAGACATGCGGTGACCATCTATGCCATGGTCTTCGCGACAACAACGATGCCTTCTCCGGTGGTATTGTCTTCATGAAACAGCACAACTTGTTCAAGTGACTTATTTAAACATTCCTGCATTTTTGGTGGTCCAGCAGAGTGTTTGACACACTTGAGTTTAAGCCTCGCTAAACTAAAGGCGGCCAGAAAAGAACATAGCTGGTTGGTCGTTGCGCAACCGCCAAAACTACGGCAAATCACAATTTTAAAGAAGATCTTTTCTAAAGTATCATTTACGCCAGCTGGAGCCTCTAGCACGCGAATAAGCTCTTCTTCCGCTTAATTCCCTAATTGTGGTAGTGACCAACCTGTTATGTTCTTTTCCGGCCGCCTATGGTTTGACAAGGCTTAAACCCATATGTGTCAGACACTCGGCCGGACCATCGAAAATGCAGGAGAGTTTAAATTACGCATTTGAACAAGTTGTGCTGCTTCACGAAAAATGCCACTTTAGAAAGCATCGTTGTTAGCGTGGACCATTGCATAGGTGATCACCGCATGTCTTTGGAAGCATACTCAAACCGGCCGCTGTACATATTGGAAGCGAAACATTTTTGAGAAATAAAGGAATATTAGCTCAGTCGGATTCTTTCACAGCAAGACTAAGCAAAAAAATTCTTTTTTACGCATTTGAGGACTTTTCCAGAAAAAAAAAACGTCTTAAGCCACATTGTAGGCAAACGCTAATGGGCAGTTCTTTGAAGGAGAAATCAAGAGATGTTAGTCACACTCTCTTACAACGAACGATACGCATCAACTTCAGTTTTTCTTTTTTTAAAAACGTGGACTACTCAAAGGTGTCATACAATTGAAACAGGCGAAAATCTTTCAAAAAATCATAAAAGAAATACTATGTGCCCTATATACAAAGGTGGTGGTCTTCCAGGTGGTCTTTTGCATGCTGATTAAGATAAAAAAAATATCTCCGAGTTGCTATATTGCCGAGGTAAAAAGTTACTGCATGAGAATTTTGGTGTCGTATAATTATGAAACGCACTATATCACATGTTGTTAGGAATTAGGACGTACCATTATTAGCCACGTCTCGAATTCACGTCATTGCCAAAGGCCAAGTGGTGATTCAGGATTATATAGTGCATTTCACAACTATATGATACCCCCATTTTAGTGCAATAATTGTTTACCTTGGCAGCCTAGTCACTTGCCGATATTTTTGTTCTAATCAGCATAGAAAGTAACTCCCAATGTACATTTTTGTGCATGTAGCCGGCATAGCATCTTTTGACGAATTTTTAAAATTTTATGATACTTTCAAAAAAAAACTGTTTCTCATAATAGGAAAAGGTGAAACTAATGCATATCTTTGAAGGTGTGTGTGTGACCCATATGTCTCGATTTCTCTTCTACACGACTGGCCATTCATTTATATTTACACTATGATATAGGACAGTTTTGTGAAGAAGCGGTGAAACGCCTAAAAAAGGAAATATTTTTATCTAGTAAACTTTAACATGTACCTTTTCTAAAAGATTCCTACTGAGCCAATGCTCTTTTATGTCGTAAAAAAATGTTTCTGCTTCATTGTGGACATTGATCAGCTCTGAATATGCTTCCAAAACATGCGTTGCCTACTGCTGCGAGGGTGCTCACGATAACAGCGATGCTTTTCCCAGTGATACTGTCCTCACAAAGC
>KN549637.1:52359-65617 GCA_000797555.1 Oesophagostomum dentatum | reverse complement strand
CATTTGCAAAGGACACCGGTTATGGAAGTTGTTACGTGAGGCCACCGACGATGGATGATAAAGCTAACGTTTTTACGCTAAAGCGCATGTATACGCCTCATTATGAGGCGCAGAGTTTTTGCAGTATTTGAAGTTTGACTTTTCGGCGACAGCAGCGATCTCCGGCGATTGCGACAGTGGCGAGTGTTATATGCATTGGGAGAAAAGGGCCGGTAGCGCTGTCATAGAGCATCATTTCGATGGACAAGTGCTGAATTGTGGCTCCAAAATCCGTGTCCAAGCCGGCTGAAGCAATGTGGAGGATGCCGATAGAGAGGGACAGAAGTAGGTAGCGATGCGGGGGCCTGCACAAGAGGTCAGCAGCAGTGTGCAGAAGACCTGCAGCCATGTGCAGAATGCCGACAGAGTTGTACAGAAGGCCGATGGTGTCATAAGTCCGCTAAAGGCTGATAGGGGAGGGGGGGGGGGGCAATAGTTTCGTAGCGACGCGCAAGAGGCCTGCATAACGCCATTAGAGAGGGGAAGGAGGACAGCAGCAATGCGCAAGAAATCCGTGACAGTACTGGGTTATGTGGTAATTTGCCGGCTGCGCTGGCGCAGGGCAATATTCATATATGCAACTTCATAATCAAATGGTGCGAGCGAAGCGAGCCCCCCCAGCAAGTCTGGAAGTCCGGCGTACCCGGACGTAGAGACTTGTTTCACTCCTATTTCATTATAAACAACTTTTACACGCTCGACACTTTGAAGAAACTAAAAGTGCACCCGAACAAGCCCTTAAGGTTCGGTTATACTTGCAGAGACTAAATCGCAGAAATTGATAATCGTCAGAAAAACATCGCAAGCATTCATTTGTTTAAGCATTCCGAGTCGTGTCAGCAGTTAGCGGTAAACAAGTTGAACCGTGAGCCGCTTCGCGGCTCCTAAGCCAGTGCGCAATTAGCTTCCGGCGATCGGTTTTCTGAATCAGCCTTGACTACTTGCCAGTCTATATACATATCACCCCACCTCTGTGCATTTGGAAGTTAGCGATTTTTGATCGCTTATCGATAGATGGGCCGATAATCGTCTGATTTTCTGGATCGGCTTTCGATTATCTACCATTCCCTATGCATATTGTTGCAGCGCTATGAGTAAGTTATCGATTCATCGACCGGTTATGGATCGGTGGATCAAGAGCCGACTGCTTTCTGAATCGGTTTTCGATTATGTGCCGATCCATGCACATATTGCCTCATCACTGTGAATATGGCACATCACCGATTTATTGATCGATTAACGATCGATGGACCAACGCTGTGTGAAGTTTCCGAATCAGCTTTCGATTATGCATCGATCCATATACATGTTGCTTCATCACTATGAAATCGGCATATTAATATAAGTGGATCGATCACCAGCCAATCAATATAAATAGATAACTCAGCGACTGAGATGGTGTAGGGCAGTAAGTGGAATTTCTTGAATGCCCCTTCAGTTCGCTGTCCAGTGGTGCACTATAGTCGCTTATTTGGTTCCTTAGGGGCTTTTCATACTTCGACGGATCCGACTGACAATTGGATGGTTTTAACATGCCAAACTTATGGTTGCGAATGATTATCGACGAGTTCTCAGACCATTCTCTACTTTCTACAGCTTTATTACTGTCTCTTTTCCCGTTTGTTTGGTTGTGCATCCCTTTTTTTGTGCGTGCATGCTCGTACGTACATTTCGCGCGACATCAGATCGCACGCTTCGCCGCGCAACGCATATCCGTCATGACCCTATCCTTCAACACAGGGTGTATCGGATAGATGACGGATCCGTCGAAGTATGAAAAGCCCCTTATAGGCTTCTTGCGCATCCCAACCTCATACACATCTACCCGGCCTTTCTGGACATCGGTCCCGATCTTCTGCATATCGGTCCCAGCCTTCTGCACTGCACATGGGCCACGACTTTCTACACCCTTCGTAATCCTTCTCATTGATATAAAGCTCCCTGACAGCGCTAACCTCCTTTTTTCGCACAACACATCTAGCATCGCCGTTGCCGCCATCACCTGAAATCGCTACACTTGCCGACAATTGAAAGTTTAGAAACCACAATTACTCAGCGCCCGCCAATACGGCGCTAATACGGCGTCAAATAAACGGATTTCAAGGGGCCACTCTACCCTTCTTCTGCGACTACCTCCATTTGGTGCCACATAACTCGATGCAGTTTTGAGCTAGAGCGTGAAGACGCTGGATATTGTGGAAGAATATTAGAGACACTAACGGTAGTATGCGTAGGTTTCTTCCAGAAACAAATCTGCGATTTTCAAAAAAACGCAAACTGTCCAAATTCGGTCTTGGCGGCATTTGACGCCATATAGCTTGATGTATACATGCGCTACACCAAGAAGACTTCGCATTCGCGTGTGGCAGCCCAGGAGACACCCATGACACAAATTTCGCTGCTCTACCATTCTCTTCCCCCCCCCTCCTTTCTTTCCGTTCTTTCCTCAACTGCGAACTAAACGATACCACGAATGAATAGTGGCATTCAATCATTGATACTGGGCAAAAACAACGTAAACGACAAGGAAAACCTGTAAATAGTTTCGTTTAAATCTGACATTGGTTAGACCCTTAGCTTGTTATTATCATTACTTATAATAACGATCTAAGGGTCTAGCCAGTGTCAGATTTAAAGGCAGTGTACCACCAAAATTTGATTGGTCAGTTTTTCTAGAAGGACTGTCAGATAGGACCTGCTCTACAACCCTACCATAGTAGCGTCTCCCAGAACCTACTTATTTTGGAGAAAGAACCTTATCAAAAATGAAATCCCTACTAATAAATGCTACGACACGTCAAAGTACGGAACCAAGAAACAGCCTAAGGATCAGTGCTTGATTATTCCTCTTGCACGAATACGTCTTTGAGGACATACAGACGACCTGGATAAAGCTGCAATCCCACTACCTTCGTTCAGAGCCTTGCTTCGAGTTTTGTTCTTTGTTGCATCGTAGCTTTTATTAGCAGGGATTTCATATTTGATAAGGCTCTATCTTCAAAATGAGTAGGTGCTGGGGATGCTACCATGGTAGGGTTGTAGAGCAGACCCTCCCTGATAGCCCTACTAGAAAAACTCACCAACCAAGTTTTGGTGGTACACTGTCCTTAAACGAAACTATTTATACGTTTTCCTTATCCTTTACGTTGTTTTTGTCCACTATCAATGATTGAATGCCACTACTCATTCGTGGTATGGTTTAGTTCACAGTTGAGGAAGGAATGATGTTGGTGGAAAGCAAGGAGGAGGGGAAGAGAAGAATGGTAGAACAGTGAAATTTGTGTCGTGGGTGTCTCCTGGGCTGTCACACGTAAATGCGAAGTCTGCATAGTGCAGCGTATGTATACGCTAAATTGTACGGCGTCAAACGCCGCCAAGAATGAATTTTGAAGCAGTTTGAGTTTTTGAAAAGCGCAGATTTGCTTCTGGAGGGAGTGTACGCATCCGAAATCTTTACCATAGGTGTCTCAAGCACTCTTTCACAAATATCCATCGTCTTTCCACTCTAGCTCAAATCTGCGCCAGCTTTTGTGGCACTAATGGCTGTAGCTCGAGAAAAAGGGTAGATTTGCCCCCAGGAATTTGTGTATTTGGCGTCAAAGAAGACGCAAAGAGGCGAAATTGGCTCAGATGGGCTGGGACCTCTACCAACTACCTCCAATGCCTCCACATCGAGACGCTTTTGTACGCTGAGTTTTGCGGCGTTGAGTGGCCACGGATTGGGGTGTTAGGGTAGCAGAGCTCATATCCTTTACAGGTAACCTTAATCGAAAAATTAGCACCATATAAAGGCCATCGGATGTGGGAGATATACTCAAGGTCTGTATGCAGCAGCGCATATATGCGCCAAATTACATGGTGCTGAATATTTGTGACATTTAAACTTTAAGTCGTCGGCGACTGCAGCGATCTCAAACGATGGCGATACTGGCGATACTAGACCTGTTGTGCGAAAAAGGCCGTTAGCACTATCAGAGAGCTTTATATCGATGAGCAGAACTCAAAAATGACCTATGTTGGGAAGCTCGGGACCAATGCAATGGAAGTCGGGATCGATGTGCAGGCGCTCGGCACCAATGTGCAGGAGCTCGGAACTTTCGGAAGCTCGGCATCAATGCGCAGGAAGTCAGGACCCATGTGCAGGAAGCCGGTATCAATGTATAGGAGACCGGTGGCAATGTGGAGTGTCAATACAATGGAGCATGAGGCCATTAGCTGACAGGCCGATCAGTAACCAGACTTGCTGGATCAAAAGCGGATCAATAAATCGATACTTTAGCGATAGCGGGAGCTTGGGCAGTATGTGCATGTGCCGATAGAAGGTGAAATGGTGCGAGCGAAGCGAACACTCCAGCAAGTCTGGAAGTCCGGCGAAGCTGGACGGACAGACTTGTAAGTAATGATATGCGGGTAATGGCCGATCAGAAAGGACTCCAATAGCCTGCGGAGACCACCATTGATATAGCATGCTCTAAGCTGGATGGAAAGCAGATCAAGCGAGAGTGAATCAACTGCCTTTCGACCATCGAGAAAGCAGGCGGTTAAATAACCAGATCTGTCGATAATACGTTGCCAAACAGGGATTGCGGGTAAAAGCGCCTTAAGTGATGACCTTTTCTTAGAGAACCAGATGGATCAACCTACTTATATAAAGAAGCACATGACGAAACATGAAGCAAACGAAAATAGGCCTTACCTGTTTCAGACTTGTAGATAAGAACAAATGCGTCTCCCTGACCAGCCTATTCAACACCTACACGTTGTCCTTGACGTTTCGTTTTCATTTCAAGAACATTCAGCAAGATTTATTACTCTTTCTATTACTTTGCTGACAGACATTCAGCGCGGATTGCGCGCATATGTCGGATGAAGCAAACGACGCGAAGTAACAGCAACTCTGAAGCTTAGAACCTCCAAATCCTTTCCAGCTGGTTACTTTTGCTTAGAGAGGAAGCAGAATAACGTTAAGTCCAAAGAGAGTTATCCATGAAAATTCCCTTTTTTAGGAAAACAAAATATTTTTGGTGAAAAACGAGACTGAGCTGGTTGCCACCTGCCGCGACCGATGTTACTCCGAGGAACTTCCCAAGGTAAATCGTTTTGCACAGAAAAAGTGGTGATAGAGATGAAGACTGGATAAATGCGCATTTTTGAATGGTTATTCGGCGAATTTTGAGTTTCTGCAAATCTGTGCTCGTGCTATTCTACTCTTTTAACCACTGCAGAAGTTTCGTGGAAACTTCACAACCTTTTTCGGAGAAAATTTGCTTCACTAAACAATACTGTTTTAGGGAGCTTCCAAACTCCACCAGCGAAAAATCAGTAAGCTGAGCTCGCTTAGCGGTAATGTAAAAGATGAGAATTGATACCCATGCTTTCACGCTTGACACGCCTTTAGTGCCCGAAAAATCGCTCAGCGCTCTCTCCCAGTGTACTCAGCCCGCCTTCAGTGATCTATTCACCTAGCGCACCAGACGGAGTATGGAAACTCTCTTAGGAACTAATGTGCGAAGTAATTGTAAAGTTCTCTCCTCGTAAAGCATTTGCTTTTTTTAAATTCTTACAATTATGCTGTTTTACCGTACTTTATAGTGTCAAACTTTCTTGTCCGACTATATAGCTTATTGCTATTTTCAAACTGGACTTAGCATTCTAAGTGACTAACCGCCACGTCTTACTTTTTCGAAGAACATTCGATGATCCTCTCACCGAAAACCATAGCTCTTGCTAGCACTTTAAGTGTCTGCTAATAAAAGACAATTAGCCTTATCCTGCAGCATCAGCTAAAACGATACACTTCTTATCTTTTTAGCAATAAGCGTTTTTCGATGCTTTCTAATCTTTTCAGAAAGTTTTATTAACGTATCTTTGTAGTGATAATGCAGATAGGGGTCCAGTGGTTGTTCGCTAGTAATGGAATTTTCCCAAAAAATTAGCGATGTAGCTGAAAACTGCTATACTGAACCCTGTGCTTTTCGTAATGGTAATCCGTCCCATTTAAAACTAGAAATCATTAGGCGAAGGGAAGCTAATACTGTGTATTAGCTTCCCTTCGCCGAGCATGTTGGAAGTTGCGCCATGACGTATATCGCGCTTTCGCAGTTACGACTGTTAACTTGTTTTTTTCCACATTCCCAAGTCTGAGCGCTCCGTTTTCACTGCCGCAGAATACAAGCAGTTCAGCATGCCGCAATAGGATTGTACAAGTTGCCTGATCTTCTGAAGGCAGTGTACCTCGAAATCTGAGTTTCTACACATTTGGCATCACGTACTGGTCCCTCCCATCCAAGCCAGAAGTCTCAGCAAAAGCTCGCAGCCATTCTGAAGAAAAACTGTGAAACAGCAGTCAAATTTGCAAGCATGCAGAGCTAATCATACCACGTTATTCCAACGAACGCGCGAGTAGTTTAAGGTGCGGCTGGCCGTTTAGCGTTTGTTGGTGTCCCCTTGGAGAAAAACGGTGGACGAAGGGAGAGATTAAAGATCCCAGAAAAAGCGAATAAGAGCGGAGGTCTTTAGAATCGGAACGGTAAGTACACTTTGCTGCACTCTGTTTAGTAAAACACTAGAACAATGATCAATGAAAAGTGTCAACAACACAAAATAGTTGCACAAAAAACGGCGACAGTGAAATAGCTTGCTCTTTCCACTGCAGAAGAGACAGTGAGAGCCGAGATCAATCAACACGGTTTTGAGGGATCAGTATTAGTCTGAACCAAAACAACAAACAGTGAAAAAGAAAAACCACCTAAACGGGACACCGTTTTTCTCCAACGGGACACCAACGGATGCTAAACGGCTAGCAGTACCTTAAACTGCTGGCGCGTTCGTTGAAACAACGTGGCGTGATTAGCTCCGTATGCTTGTAGATTTGACTACTGCTTCATATTTCTCGAAAACGTCTTGGGGCTTTTTGCTGAAACTTCAACAATGGATAACTAAGAGCGAAAGACGTCAACTAGTACGAAACATGCAGAAACTCAGATTTCGTGGTACGCTGTCTTTACGAATAAAAGCACGATTTGACAATGATCCCCGTAACAGTGTAGCAAGTTTGGATACCACAAACTCCCTTAGCAGAAGTGTTTTCCTGTGCGTCCATTCGCTCGTTGTCTATACAAAAAACCGTAGTCAGTACCTTATGCTGGTACTAAATTTCACACTCTCTCTACTGAAGTCCACTAAGCTTTAGATAGATTCAAAGGTAATCGTGAAAGTAAAATGACACAGGAAAAGTAAACGGGCTTTAAAGAAAACTAAGAGAATGTCTGAAATGCAATATCTTCAAGCGGTCAAAGAGTATTAGTCTCAGATTAGAGGACTGACAATAAATCAAAGGTTATCACCAGCCCTAGCAGCGTGTTTTATTTATGAGCAAGATTGAGAAACCAGTAATAAAACGCCTCCCACTACTGTACTATCGCTACATCGATGACTGCTGCATAATAACATCAGCTCAGTCAGAGATGGATGAACGCTCCAAAATTTTTATCGAACTGACGCAGCGTATTAAGTTCACACGGGAGAAATCAGAAGGTGGGTGGCTTTCCCATTTAAACACTCGGATTCATTTGTCCTTTAGGTGCGTAAAAGGCGCACAAGTCAGAAGGTATTGTAACGAAACATTCCAAAACATCATGCATCGTAATCTCCATGCTATACGCTGCCATTCGCCGCATGTTGAGAACTGTTGCCTATAGGTGACAAAGAATCACTTCAGTCAGTGACATGGCACAAGAAATTGCGCAAAATCGTAGGTATTCGTTTCTCCAAGTGGATGAAGGTGTGTCTTGAAAGCAACGAGTGTGAGCAAAGGTTCATCTCGAATAAGCTCCCACTTTGTATTCCGTTTATATCGGATGAGATTAGTGCGACAATAAAGCAAAGTATGACAGGGGTTCAGCTGCAGAACGATGTAATCCTGGTTAACATTCCGAATGATAACATTAAGAAATAGCTGATACGAACAGTGCTTACGATAGTGTTCATAATTGCTATTTTCAATGACACCCTACTCTGAAGGATCTTCTTGTCTGCAAGTTCATCATACTTATGAGTAGCTTTTTCGTGGCAAAGCCACCTACCTGCAAAGTGTGGCGATCTAAGTGCAATATTTGACGGTGTCTGCGGCCAAGTTCGGGATGATAAATTCCGAGAGTTGCAGCAATTTGACCTTGGATGGCAGTTGTGCACAACATTTCACCGGCAGTTAGTTAAAATGTAGCCATGTGGAAAAATGCTTAAATCAATGCTTTCAGTCTGTATTTGAACTTTTAAACCAAAGAACAGGTATACAAAAGCTGGTTGTAGGATATGATAGGCTTGAACCAAAAAGTTTTAATAAATGTACCAGTCAATTTTGGAAGTTTCTTTTGCTTAACCTAGAGGTTACCAGCGTCTAGTTAGCGCAACAGACACGGCGGCAGAACCATCAGTCGTACACGCAACTGTCTCAATTCCTGGTTACTGGAAGAGGGAATCGCAGATAGCGACAAGACTGCAGAGACGCAGAGACGGGAATGTCGGTCATCAAATTGGATCCTCGTAGTGAGGAGACTGTAGTTAGCAAAGCGTCAGCAAAAGAGCTGGACGAGAAAACAGGGCGCGGGTTGGCCTGGTTCCTGTTTGCCTCACCGCAAAGCACAAGTATGGAGCTAGACCACTCCTCAAGTTTGCGTCAAACCATGTTACTAGCGGAACTGTTGCATTTTAGAGTCACAGGATTCAATTGGATGCAATAGGTCATAGATCGACAACAACGCATCACCGTCTCCTTCACAAAGCATCTTCACCAAAAAAATTTTATGCCATGTGCTTTTGTTACAACAAATTGCTTACTGTTTTTCTTTGGATAATTTTGCACGAAATAGTTTTTAAAAGAATAAAAATAAGGTCAACTGGCGGTTTGGTTAGCGCTGCATCTATCCGTTGCCAAGCTTTCTTGTGGTGGTGAAATCAAATCCGATCCGATAGGGGTTCGTGGCGCAATGGCTCGGATGTCTGCATGTTATAGGACTTGTGGGGAAGACTTAGGTTCGGGTCCTCTGGCGTGCTAGTAATTTTGCATGGCGTTGCAAACAGCTGGATATCACTGAATCCTCTCGGTTACGTCTTGGTTAACCAGTGATACTGGGAGTTACAACACTGCCTTCTCTGTCCTAGAACTACGAGTTTAATGCAAATTGCTTCCACCCCGAAATGATTAGTAGGTCGCGGGGACAACGAGTATGGTGTCGTGGTATATACGACAATGCTGTCATCACCCTTCCACAATGACGAAGTCTGTCGAAGTGATGTTTCACAAACGATTCGCTCTGGATAATCCTCTTCATTAGAACACGCCGTTGTATGGTCGGTGTCGAGTTGCTACTAAGTCTGTCTATTACGACCATTCCCCCCCCCCCACCAAGAAACTGCCGATACGCTCTAATTATGGTGCAATAAGCTCAAGCAGAAATCACTGCTTTTTTCTTTTGTCATTGATTACCAGTGCGTTGCAAATACTTGTCAGTTTTTAATGGGTTGCCATTACGGAAAATAGAGGATTTATAGTAACTGTTTTCAGCATCATTTTTCCTTAAAAACCCTGAGGGAAAAGGCAAACCACTCGTGCATAGTATCTGTATTGTTATTCAGCTAAGATACTCACTTAGAAATTTCACAAACATTCGGTAGTCTTCGAAAAAAACGGTGACCAAAATTGCGTACCAGTTCGGCCGCTGCTGTAGGTCATGTTATTGTGAGCAATGATATGGCAAGACTTTTCTCCCAGCCCAACTTGCCGTCTTTTTGATTGCTTAAGAGGCTATTTATACTTAGACAGATCCGTTTGGCAATCGGAGGGCTTTAACATGTCAAATTTCTGATTGCGAAAGACTGTAGAATCTTCTATATTCTATCGCTACACTACTGCCCTGGGTTTCCTCTGCATCCGTCTGCTCCAACCTTGTTTTTTAAGGCATCCTTGTTCGCACGAATGCTTCATACGACATCGGATCCCACTGCGTTGCCGAGTTAGGCACACTCTGTTCTTACCCTATTTTTCTACATAGTGCACATCGGATGGATAAGGAATCCGTTGAAATATAAGCAGCCTCCATTTGTCAAAATAGGCATTTAGCAACAAAGTCATTCTTTATAAAATCTTAGGAACATTGCAGAAAGTCTATTCTTTCACGAAAATATGTTAGTATACGGCACCCCTTTTGCAGAACTATGCTGCTATATTCAAACCGTGTGAGGAGAAGGATGATGCCTATCACAAATACAAATACGTTATGTCGGGTGATGACAAAAATGAGGTGAGACTACAAATTCCTCGATGTCTACTGCAACCTTTTTCTAGCTCACTAGACATGGGTTTTAAAAGTCTATGGAAATTCTTCTAGTTGTTGCTGTGCCGAGCATTGGCCAAGATTTTTATGGTAGCTTTATTGAGGCTAACGTTGCGGCGTCGTCGCCTTCGTCAAAGCCTGGAAAGTCAAAACATTTATCACATATCCTCTCAAATCTCTCTTCAAGGCTTAGTACTTTTTTCAAAAAGGTTGGGTAGATAGAGGAGGTAGGAGAAGAAAATGCTTGCCTTAGCAACGTGTGAAGCTAGCCACTGACCATCTGTAAGAATGCGAAGAATGCGCGGGAGCGGTAATTAGGCACCTAGGGGTTCGCTAGTGTAGACTAACTTACAGAGGCCTGTATTCACTGCCAACTCGTTCGTTATCGACAGGTGCTCATACTTTTTGTTAATGTAGGACTTCTGCCCATGATCCAAAACTCTTCCAATGTTTTGCAAACAGCAGCATGTTTTTCATAAGATAAGACCGTGCCTAGTTCGAAATCGGGCCTATGATCGCATCTGCGAGACCTTCTATTGCGTAGTTTGCTGCAACGGCAAACAGTGGATTGTGCTATGTCAGGTGTGGTGTATCCGATCACGTGCCTTACAGGTGGGGCGAAATACGTAAACGAAATCAGCAGGCCGCTCGCAGTACGGGTAAAGGAACTCCTAGATAGACTCAATCTACCAATATCAGGGACCCTCCTGGGGACCACCGCATACTGGGTCACGGAGACCTTAAATTTGAAATTAAGATAACAACTAACCCGCATTGCTTTCAATACTTGTATCATTTCATTACCCCTCGCATATCATTGAAAGGAAAAGCTATCCAAGTAACCATGAACCAATCTTGGTGACAGTGCTTTTGCCGGTACCCAGGCACTGACTTTCACTCGCATTTTTGTAACTGGTGAAATAAATTATGGTATAAATGCTGGAATCCTTACCAGTAGATGCCAAAACTGTGATTACTACTTCGAAAAACAAGACCCTCGTCGCTAAACCACCCACTAAGCGAACTTTATCGCTTAGGAATTATCTCGCAGGAGAGACAGATTCTAGTGACCGTTTTACCACAGATTAATCCTAAACGGAGGAGCAGATAGATTCCCATGGGCAAACATTTTGCTTAATGCTTGTGATAATGCCTATGGCCTGCTTGTTGCCTCAATGCACACTACTTTGAGTTCTGTGACCTGTTAGAGGCTATCTTAACGCCACAATAATACTGACGTGAGCAAGGCTTAATTATACTCTTAATACGATGCGCGTCAAAACTATAGACCACCCCCAAAAATCACCAAAATCGTAGAAATCCGCAGGTTTTTAGGGAGTACTTCACACCTTCGTAGTCAGCAAATCAGGCAACATATGTACATAAGGTTTCACAGTCTTTGCGCCCGTATTTACATTTTTACCAATTTTTGATTCAAAATATACCGCGTCAAAACTATAGACCACCCCCTCCCCAGAAAACAGCTTTCAAAGTCATAAATTGAAAGTGGCAGTAGTGTATCCGTTTGATCATGAGAAGAAGAAATTTCAGAGGACGCATCTCAGATTATAACTATCGCAAAACTTTTATTGCACATGACAGCAGTGAAGATTTGAGGTATTAATGTCGGTTGAATAACTAAAATAATTTTCTCCTAATAAAGAACCATTATACAGGTTAGATATGAGGACCTGCGCAGAGTTTTTGAGCAGACACTTTATAATGTTACCTACTGAACTGAAACACCACACATAAGAACCCGATACGACTTCCCGTCACGACATCGCCTATCGTATTGTGATCGCTCCAACAAAGTTTTGCCTTTAGATTTCCAGCAGTTCCAAACAAATAGTGTTCAAAACTTTGCTAGAGATTAAATAAACCCTCTTTATAACTGCCACTATCAGGGGACCTTACTGTTGTAAGCTTCAGTTCCGGGAATTCAACTGTGTGAAAAGTCAATCTCATGGACCACTGTAGTTCGTAATTATATTCGCCTCTGTTTACAAGTTATGCCTAGAAATGAGTGGATAAAGTAGTCGGAGAGTCCAGAAAATAAACAACTGCCTGAACATCCACTTTGGTCCAGTACTGGGAATTACCAGAAAAGAAAAAGAATAACTCCCACTGGTGTCACGAGCACGCTTTTTTCATTGGTTTCGAAATGGGGTTCTGCTCTTCGAATGTTTTCAACCAGGTTCATGTAGAAGAAAGTGAACCCTGCAGAACATACCAGTCATCATTAGCAGGAGCAATGACTTTTCTAGAAATATTATCGAAGAAGTTACACCACCCAAACTAGCTTTTTGAAAATACACAACCTCTTGTCTTGAAAGACAATGCACGCTATGTATTTCTCTTCCTGTTTTCTTGCTTGCACCAGTATCTACTCCCTATAACCTATCTAAATTTTCAGTTGCCTGACATTTGAGCTGCACAATAGAGTTTTCTAAAATTTTAAATAACAAAATATTGGGTTCCACAGCATATTTCCATAAAATTCTCGAAGAAGCACTGCACGACCCGAAGATTTTAAAGCTTTCAAAGCGCCTTTCGCTAGCGACATTAACTCAACTCGGCACTGTGGTTATGTTTCAGCCTAGTCTAGATTTTGAAATTTTAAAGGAATATGGTCTATAGTTTTGATGCGGTATATTTTAACTCAAAA
Source organism: Oesophagostomum dentatum (assembly GCA_000797555.1). Taxonomy (NCBI): domain Eukaryota; kingdom Metazoa; phylum Nematoda; class Chromadorea; order Rhabditida; family Strongylidae; genus Oesophagostomum; species Oesophagostomum dentatum. The sequence goes on along the minus strand of KN549637.1, from coordinate 52,576 downwards.
ATTGGAAGAATTGTAAATACAGGAGCAGACATGGTGAAGCTTTGAATATAGATGTCGTCTGAAATGCTGATTACGATGGTGTCAAGGGCTTCCTAGGAAACCCTCGGATTTCTACAGTTTTCACGATTTTTAGGAGTGGTCTATAGTTTTGACGCGCAGTAAGTAAGCAGTAGTAATGCTGGTAATTTGATTCCAATTTTCATTTTTCCTCTTCAAA
>KN549636.1:29573-43495 GCA_000797555.1 Oesophagostomum dentatum | reverse complement strand
TGAAAACTCAATTATAATATAGTTAGATAGCCGTGCGCTATTTCACAAAGTGTTGATCACTTTAAGGGAATGTCAGACCATATGTGAAAAGCAAGGGTAGTCTTAATTTTCGCATCCATTAGTAGCCCATCACTCCTCATTTCTGTATTTCAGCAGTGTTCTATGCTCATGCAATTGGGAAAACGGCGACGTTTTCGGAATTACTCGAGCTGTACACTAGGAAAATTGAAAGAAGTTGAATGATAAAAGTGCTAACATAAAAGAAGCTATCATCTAGATCTTTTGCTTGTGCTAACGATATGAGATCTCTGGCAGTAGAAGAAAGTGAGCTGCCTGATATTCTTGAATATAAGTACATTTTTGGTGTAACTTTCGAAAAGGGTGGAAGAGGCCACCCTGGACCCGATTCTTTCCTATAACTCTGCTAATTTTTTTCCGAGCGAGGTTTGCTAAGGCATTCAAAGTCTTGTAGAGAGGATAGTTTTCTTGCTTGCTGGCACGCCGAAAATATACCTATATGTATCTATTAATATACCTCTCCATTTTGTTCGTTCTTCTCGATTGCTGCTGCACTTTTCTGCCAAACTTTTTCTAATAGTTTGTTTCCTCTAGGTGCTCTATTAGATGTTTTTGAGTTCTAGTTAGAATTCGTTCACCATGGGTTAATCCGAGGCATTAACATTTAATATTTCCGCAACAAAATTTCGCTGCTCCTTGATGAATAAATTTTGCATTTTTTTACAAATGCTTGAGAGCTTCTCATTCTTCTTTCTTGCCCGGGGATAGGCTTAGGTTCCTTCTATGGATCGCTGTGATCCGTGATACATTCCAAACGTTTTGCAATCATGGCTCGTATTCATAAAACTACATGGAGTGCGAATATCCTTTGAAATGGCCATTTTTCAAACTTGTTTGGAGAAGAACGTGTTTGGCGGTATTCCGCGGTATTCATAAAAATCTCGGTTTGAAATCCAAACCAATTTCGAGTGCGAATGGATTCGCGGAGATGAGATCCGCTATTTGGAACACTTTTAGTTGCTAAAAACAACTCCTGTAAACCATGTTTCCGCTTCTATCTCACTGTTTAGAAAATTTTCTAAAATTGTCGCACTCTACATCTATTCGATTTTCGAGCCTCCTCGTTTGCTTTGTTTCTGCTCATTTTTAGTGTCTGCTAACGTTTCAGGATTTGGTGGATGAAATTGATCGTGAACTAGTAGAGGGATCGTTATCGTGCGTCTCTCGAGTGTTTTGAGACCGATCCGTTTGACGTAAACACCTCCGGAGAGAATAGAGCGCGTTAATGGAGCGCACATGGAAAAAACGAGTTTTGAATATTTTTATATTTTTAAAATATTTTAATGGTACCCTCCGCAAGGTTTGTCCATGGCCAAAGTGTGTCAGCACAAAAATCACAATCCCAAAAATTACAGAAATTACATTTTCTCCGTTTTGTAACATTTTGAATCAGTAAAATTCATTTCACATAGAACACTTAGGGACTATCGATACTGCTGAAAGGTTCAGTGGATCATTTTTCACAAGGAAGAAAAAAGTACCGGTTCATATATCCCAGCCAAACTCAAAGGGTTAGGGAGCATTCACACTCAGACTTGCGCACGTCGTTACAAGCGCATCTATCTGGTAAAGGATAAGGCCTAAGGTACACTTCGCGCGACGCGACCAAGTCGCGCGCGCGAGGTGTACAAATTGAGGTGTATCCATACAAAAATGGCACGCTACTGCCCAAAACGCGCATGCATTTGAACAAATGGGGCGGTTTGGGTAGTTGAGTGACATTTTTATACGGATACAAGTCAACTTCCAAACCTGGAGCGGCGCGATTTGGTCGCGTAGCGCGAAGTATACTCCAGGCCTAAGACGACCAAAAATGCAGAAGCGGGCGCGCCAACTCACCCTGGCGAGAAAGCCGAGGAAAGTTCACCAGTCTTGTAAAAACATTGAATGGAGCACACATTATCTCTTCAGTCGTCAAGAATCCAAACCTACTAAGCGGTGCTCCAGTGCTAAAATGCGCAGTTTTCGCTGGCGCATTTCGCGTCTGGCGCCCAAACGTTAGAGTTTGGAAAATTGCCTTTATGAATACTGCCGAAGCGTCTTGACTCTAAACCCATTCTCAATGCGACGGTTTGGAGCAGAAAAGCCGTTTGAAGTCACGTTTGTACTTTTTTTTAGCGAATAGGGGCCCATATCTACAGTGCGTTCATCGACGTCTTAGTAGTGGCACGGTCTTCGTAGCAGGCGTTTTCGCGGTCTTTCCGCAATCGAACGGTGAAGGGACTAGATGCAAGTAAGAAATGCAAAAGCTCATTCCAGATTACTGCTCCTTAGACCCGGTGAGGTTTTTACACAAGAAAGTGACGAGCGGTATGATGCACACCCTTCATAGCAAAAAAAATCGCAAATTCAAACAGAAAGTTGTTCAATTTGAATTTTGTCAACAAAGATATAGTCCTAGAAGAAATATCAGTGGACTCATTTTTCTTGATGGCAGAAGAATAAGAATGTTGGTATAGACATCCCATCATTGTGATCTAAAAACTACGCGGCTGCTCGTTCAACACCCATCGCATCAAGTCTCTTATAAACAGCTAAACTCGATTACTGTGGCAATAAGTGAGCCATCAAGACCAACTCTCTTATAACGTTTTCGTTTTTTCTGATTTGGTTCACTATGTCTCCGAACTAGCTGATAGCTGAAAAGTAAAGTTATGGTAAGTGTACTATGAAGCAGCATACCTTTGTTAGCAATGGAGCAGTATGTTACTGCAAGAATCTCGCCACCGATAACTAGGGTCGGGCAGTACCAAATACTGAGAAGAATTGTGACTTCTGGCGAATGCTAACGTTCGATTCCCGCATTATTACTTAAAAGTGGCATGATGATAGGAACCCGTTCCAGCTTCCTCAGAAGCTTCCTCAATTTTGTATTGCATTTTCTGAATTTTATTCTTATGTAAAACGGGTAGCCGTTACGTATTTTGATAATAGTTCTAAATTAATATCGTTTGTAGCCTTTGTTTTTCACAGGTTCCCGTTCTGATGCTTCTAATAATAATAGAAGCAATGAGACCACGAAAACACGAGCAACCTAGAATGTGGCGATGATGGCGATGGTGACAGCAATCGAAACAACTCCTGTATCCCTTACTTGAAAAACAAGTAATTTGAGAATTCTGAACCCCGAGACCGCATTCTTTTTTTGACTGTTTAGGTGAAATAGATATAGCATATGGAAGATCCATACACAATCTCCGTTTTGCCCAAAATATTAGACTCTTGCTAAATTCTTGGTAAATTCTTAAGTTAATTAACTCTCAGGTCCAGTGACCAAGGTTCTCGTAGCTTGAATTTGCGAGAACTTCCATTGCTTGAAAATTTTGTTCGTTCTCGCAACTCTTTTTCAAGACAATTCTACTCCTAGACAGAGAGCAATTTATGCTTTATCTTTTAAAACTTTGACGCAACTCCGCATTATAGCTGGCAACGTGTTCCTAACAGAAGGCAACCTTTAGCACCAGACTTTGGGTTTTAAATGGAATAGTCAGGATAAGCCTTCCTCACGTGCTGATTTAACAGGGCAAAAACGAAATCTTTGAAGAAGTAGATGTCTAAAACGTCGTTCTTTTAATGTTCGGAAATGAGAGGGTTGGAGTGTTTGAGACATTGCCCAACACTGATAGTTAAAAAAAACTCAAGGAGACATTAAGTTGACAAGGATAGCCTTCAGGGCCTTCTTCGTGAACGCTCGAGCTAGGTTACACGACAAAAATCCTTTCTATATAAACTTAGACATGCTTTAACGTATTTAAGTGCTGCATAGATATATACAGCTTTGTGAGAGGGTTGGAGTGTTATTACTTCAAAAGGGCATTCACATCCTATGCTCATCTAGTGTGAGGGCGCTGTTTCACACATTAAAAGGAAGTCAGGTTCAAAAATGGTTACTGTCCTAGTAGATGAATTTAGGGCCACACCCGCCCACGATAATGACGACATTTTGTCACTACTCACTTTTCAGCATTTACTGTCTCTTACTCATCTCTAAGTAAGGTCTACGACTTTTTTAAATGCTTTAACGATGACAAATACAGAACTGCACGCTTACAGATCACTACCATCCGTCGTGCGACAAGAGTATGACTTCCTTCTGTGTTTAGACCTATTGTTAGCGAAATTGTATGCTTGCTACGCATCATATGCGCTTTTTGGAATACTCGGATTAGCATGTACCAGGGCTTGATAATAAACAGCAGTTCTAGCTAACAACAGTTAGAGAAATGAAAAGAAATTTTGCTTACTGCTGTAAACATATCGTAAGGAAGACTGGATATAATTTGTGTAGTTAGTTGCACACAAGTCCCCTCAGCATTGGGTTTTAAATACGAATGTTTAGTGCTCATGCTTGTTTTTACAGTTTCTTGGCGAGGGGACAGATTAATTGGAACAAACACAGTTCTGCCTAATAACAATGCTCTTTCAGAAATATCATTTCTATAGAATACGTTTCAAACACTTCGTCAGCGATTACTGTTGTATGTCAGCTTACATTACCTTTATTTGTGCTGTAGCGCCAGAACAATGCCCTAACCCATTTCATACAGCTTAACGACCTCCAGTTTCCTCGGTTTATAAGGCTTCTCATGCTTCATGAAAGCGAATTCGTAATCTCAGGTTCTCGTCTTCCATGTAGTGTATACTACTTTATGAGGAAGAGAAAAATATAGGTGTGATGCCGCTGTAGGTATAATGCAGTGGCAGTTTTGTTTTTTAGGCAAATTTTTACCTTTAACACTCCTTGTTTACCCGTTTTCATCTCAGTCCACTTTTCTTCTTCTTCCAAAGAGAGGCTCACAGAGTTCGCACGCAGAACGAGCTCGCGAACGCTGGAAGGGCTGAGAACTGCGCGACCTATATAAGGAACTTGAAGCTTTCATGGTTGGTCACTAATCCCCTGTTCTGCAAAAACTAATGTTAACATTGAAATGAGCAGAAAATGTCCTTATGAGGAGATATGCAGCGTAGACAAGGACTCTTCCAGCACGTTGGATTGACGACCGACTATTTTCACATTTTACGAAGAAATGTCCGTTTTGGACTAAGACTAGAAAGATTTTTTTTGCATTTATGGCATGCTCACAGTAAGAAACTGGTAAAATGATTCGGAACTGCGCTCATCTAGAAACGTTTTGACGTTTCAGCCTCCTTTCTTTTCACTCATTAAAGACTTAGTAGACTTCTTAGTTAGATTTTGCTCCTAGTAAAAATCTAGTTGTTGATGGTACTTATTGCTGATGATATTTGGAACTGCGGAATTGTTTAATAACTCTTACATTTCGGGAATATACGGTCCTCAGAGATCTGAAAGCAAGCCAAGTTATTTAAATTTTACAGCTGCAACTGGTGTAAGTATAGTCCGTTAACCCTAGATGCACTGGTTTTACCTCCATCTTCCATGGATCATTGATGAGAAGGACTATAACTGCAGCGTTCGCACATACTCCGAATGGCAGAGCAGAGGAACAGTCAATCTTGTTCAAGGAATCTATTTCTTAATTACCGGAACAACGCTCTTGGTATGCCTTTAGTATTAATCGCGAAAAATATCATCGACAGAGTCCAAACGGCAATGACGTGGCAGAGTTAAGTTTTCTAAGCGAAAAACTTAGGTGAAACAAGTGAAGGATGACAACGTCAGCTTCGGAGTGTTTCACATTTTAGTCTTCTGATGAGTATTAACCAAAATAACAACTTAAGGGGCCTCTAAAACATGGTTTTGCTTCAGCGCACCGCTTAAACGCACCCAGACCAGAACAAAGTCTAGGGAGACTACGCGCGTATTCGTCTATACTTTTCTCTGCTCGCTTTGCAGATTTTATATGTACTGGCTCTAGTCGGAATGTTTCGTGGACGGCTGCTGAACATTCCCTGCTACCGGCTGATGTTCGTAAATGGATTTGTGGACTTAGCAGAACTGGTTATTAGTGGGCTCATTGTGCCTTATTTACACTTTGTAGGTTTTGTTCTCGCTTGTGTAAAAAAAAGAATGCTGTATGCGCATTTATTTCAGAGAGGCAATGTTTTTTGTTCGGCTCCTGCACTGAACTGGGCTGTAGGACACATCGTTTACAGTGAGTGCTTCCCACAAGAACATCTGCTCTTCCCTATTTGTCGTTGGTTTATAAGCATTTTGTGCTTTCCACGATATATCCTACAATTTTTCGCAAATCTACGATTTTAACTCTAGGGTAATTCAATTTATCAATGAGGACTGAATTTAGAGGAAGAAGAATTGAAAATAAGGGAAACAGCAAAACAGTTTAAGTCACCTTCGAGCCTCTCATGGCACTAATGACCGACTGACGAACGCGGATCTCTGCGCACATCTGTTCGAAGCGAGTTCTCCCCGGCACTCTGTTACGACAAGAGTGCTCTCTCCCCATCCCAGCAAGTTCCATACACAAACAGCTAAAGAGATTTTTGTATTTTTGCATAAAAAAGAGAGGTTATCACGAGCTAAAAAATTAGACGAAAATTGTTAACGGCAGAAGGTAGGCACTCATTTAAGGAATTGTGCTATGAAACTAAACCGCCTTAAAGGAGTGCAGCGAAAAGCTCACTCCTCCGCATGATCATAAGAAATGCGAGCATGTAATGACCCCAGTATGACCATATCAGACAATCGGGGAAAACAAGTAACCGCTTACTGCTATTATTATTAAGTTTTAAGTTGGAACAAATTCTTTCCAAAAATCTTCATGAATTGCTAGTTGCTCTCTACCTTACGATAAGAAGGCTAAGTTTCGCTCCTTTTTCTACTAGTTTTTAACCTCAGCAGCGTCTTGGAGGAGAGAAATCGTTAAAAAAACCTACAGTGAATCTCGTTTGAAAACCTATATGTCACTCGAATTTTTCCTCACTTTATTTTGGAGTTTATCAATAGTGAAGTCACGTTAGCGAGTCTTGGATTTGTGGTATGTTTGAAATGCATCTTTTTTTTCAACATAATGCGAAAAACAATCGGAGTTACAGAGACCCTTTTTTCAACTTAATTTGGCGTTTTTTTTCGGAACTTTAAACTGGTTAGTTAAGTGAATTGGTGTGGATCTACATTTAACTGTTTGCTGTTGGCGCTTAACAGAATTGTTGAGATTATTCCTGCAGCGAATAGCTTTCGCTTTCTGTTCAGAGGTGCACTTTAGAATAATATTTGGGAAAACCGTTACAACAGCGTTTTGTTTCCAGGAATCTTTTCTTATTTGTGGATAATCTTTTCCGCTGTCTTTATGATCGCGATCGCCTTCACTGTTCGTCCCGTGCTCCATAATACAACAGTTTCGGCCTTCGTGAACTCTCCGATGATTTCAGAAAATGCGGAATGGGTAGGCTAATATATTATTGCTCGAATTTGTGGAAGAGATGTGTTTCTTGAGCACATTCGAAAACAATAAGCTTTATGTGAACAAAGCTTTATCGATGATTCAAGCTTTGAACACTAGCGATAACACGATCTTCTAAATATAAGCCTCGCTAAAAACTCTGACCATGTTTTACAGAACTTAAGCACGAATTTGACGCAGATTCTTGGTATACGAGCAAAAACATTTTGTTGCTCGGCATGGTTCAGCCAAAGAACATCTCATGCACGTGTTCTCACACGGAAAACGTTAGGCATTATGAAAGTAACCCGCAATAAAGTTTCGATTTTTGAAACATGCGAAGGCAGTAGTGTAAGACTGGCTGGAAGCGGAGCAAAGGAGTGAAACCGAGTTTGCTAAAGGATAATGGCAGTGCAGCCTTATTTCGCACTTGTCTGCAACTACCACTTGGAAAGTCCATTGCCACTGGGAAAAAAGCCATCAATAAATTCAAGTCACGATCGAAATTTTCCAGCTTGCCACACAGTATCTGCTCAGCATAGCGTCTGCTGGAAATTTTAAAGTACATTTCTGCTCACCTGCATAATCGTAGGAAAGGAGAGCTTGCAATCCCGATCTTTTCGTTTCATCTGCATTTCTGCACGCAATATTCCAGACATGCTGGAAATTCGGACATTTACGTGTGCAGGGTAGTGCATTACCTATTTCCGGTATCTTAGCCGCAGGCTCGCCACACTTTCTGCTTTACTGCCATGATTCAGCTCTCATGCTGTTTCTGAATAACCCTTGCAGTGTCTAGAAGCTAGGTAGATCGCGAATAAATAGCAAGGTAAGGTGGTGTCGGTACGAATGATGACAGAAAATCCTGCTGACGAGCATACGGCTTTGCTAGAGAACTCTAACGACTCGTGGTTTGAATACATGACTGGCTTACTGCACAATTGCGTTGTAACTACTCCGTTAATATTAGTTCGACGTCTTTACGCTAGTATCGGTGATTTGCGATCACAAATAACAAGAATCTTGACTGGTTACTTAATTTGATTCATGACTTCCAAAATGAAGTTGCGCAGGAGTATTATTACTACTTGTCGATATTTATACTATTCTATAATGCTGTGGTAGCAGTCATGCTAGCTATGCCTTACAGCATACTTTGTTGCTATATGTGGCTACATCGCAATCATGTCCAATCCTTCGACGCTGTTCAGCGACAGGTGATGCTTTGAATGATTGTCGGATTTAATATTTAAGAAAGAATTGATGAAATTTTGGGCTGATGGATGTGTGATGTGTTTGTTGCCTTTGTCCTTCTATAAATTGGCCGCAAAGAAGTTAGCATGCGAGCGATGAGAAAATTAGCGGCTATAAAAACACATCGCTCCCTGTACATCCAAAGATTATCTTTCACGCAAATTTCGCGTAACTAATTTAAACTCTATTTACCGACCCTAAGGATCGCTAGTTTAGTTAGTCTTATGTAACTATGCCATATGTATTGCACTTAAAAATAGTAACAGTCGCAATCATAAGGAGTCAAAAAGAATAATGGCGGAAGGAGTGCACAAATGCAGTTCAAATACTGCTTGCAGTTCGTCACTTTTCTTTGTGCGGCAGTTTTGGCCACATTATTTTAATAAAGGTTTGTATCAAGTGAAACATGTATTGATCTGGCAGAGATCTGCTACATAAGTTTTGCAGAAAATTGGTTCGCCTTAATTGCCCAACAACGCCAGCTACTCTAAGCATTTTTGGAGCGATGGCAGCAAGAAAACCGCTCTGCTGTTTTGTACTTCACTTTCACTAAAACCTTTCAAAATTTTAATTTCAGCTTCTCATTCAAGTACTTTGTCTATGCTTTCCTACGATATTTACTTCGATTATCTATGCTGTAGTAGAATTTGTCGCTGTTCCTCGTAACGTAGCGATAGCAGTGAATGTGGCATTCCAGTTTAGCCACGGTACAGTTTTTTCACTATGTTTTGCGGTGTAACTTCCAGTCACTAAGGCCGTAAGGCATATCATTAGCACGGCCTTGAGGTAGCACCTACGGAAAAGAGAAAATTTTTGAGAATTTTCTATCTTCTGCAAGATTTTTTCGAAGCCAAGAAAAGAGAGCATGAAATTAGAAATTCATCGGGAAAATGCCGAAAACGTTTTTGTCCAGGTTGATAGTTCTGTGAACAAGAAGAGCACTAGAGAGCGCATGTATCACAAAAAGAACACTCAGGAGAAGATACTTGTAAAAGCAAGCAGCACCAGTTATCCAAACAACAGCTGGAATGTCTGGTGAAAATTTTGATGCAAAAGGAACTAAAAACGTCCACGAGCAAATTTCACAAGCTCAGAATTTCTACAACGAGCGTAAGCGTTGGGAAATAACAGGTCATGAGCTGCAGTGCTGCTTTCTATGCAATACAGGCAGAAGCTTGATTATCCATGTTCCAGTCTGCCAAGATCAGCAAAGAGCTCGAGGAATGGACATATAACGAAAATGACTTAGCTCAGAAATACTACATCGTGTTCAATGAAAAGATTTTGCAACAGGTCGTGCTTCACGGGTCCTCTCCCTCCTCTCGACTTCCGGTGCACATTAACACTTACATCTATCGTCACAGCTAAGGCGTATACACAGTTTTTGCTTAGGAACTTGGACGAAACTTGTTGCAAGCTTGTAACTCAGCTAAATATTTAAATGTAGACGTTTTAGATCTTCTAGACTATACATACGAGTGTGAAGCTCACTATATTTACAGTGAACTGAATTCCAGAAGAGATTCCAGAAGAAGTTGAAACGCTAAAACAAAGTCGTGATCGCACACTTCAGCTAGCGAATTGTGACATGGAAAACATGGAACTACAAAAATAGTGCAGAAGGAAATTCAAAAAAAACATTTTAGCTTAATTTATGATTGGGTACTTTTAGGATTGCATGGATTGGTTTACCTGTGCTTCAACTCTCATGTTCGAAACGAAGTTCTCGCACTTTTCAAAGCTCCGAATACACTGACGTCTATATCGGGACCTGCACAGCATGGAGTACTCTCTAAACCATAGAACTCTCTAAACCTTACTGCAGTGTAACAGCCACACTCAAACTAATAGTAAGACCGAACGCTCACTTTGAGGATCGACACACTAAATAGGACTGTAGCAAATATTCTTTTAGAATGTCGATGCCATGTTTAATACATGATATTTATATAGAAACTACCTAAATGAGCGCTCTGTGTTCCTCTCGCGGCGTTTGGAACTATATATTCTGCTAACGAATGAATGCTGAGTTTCTGATTTTTTTTAGAAACTGACGCATTTCTTTTACAATTCATAGAACATATAAACCTTGGCCCTGTCTTAAGCATGTTATATCCGTATCACTATTCATAATTTGAAGTTAAATTGGATCTGATTTATGAAGGTTATTGGTATCGCTGATTCTTGAGCACCCATTGATGCTGAAGGAATTTTCAATGCAGGTTCCGTCGCGATGTTAGAAATGCCAAGCAATTTTCGTGTTCCCTTTGCAAGAAGTTCGTCAAATATGATAATTGTAGAATTTTTCAACTCTTCAGCCGCTTTTGGAATTATTCTACGCCGATTAATCTGAACGGCACTGTCAAGGATTGCAAAGGAATGACAACTCTGGCTTTTGAAAGTCTAGCAAAAAAACAAGAACAAGCAATTTTCAAAGGCAGGCGGTCTTTACTACGGTAATAAAAACATCGCCTATAGAGCAATAGTAACTGTAACAACGTTTTTATTTCCTTTCTTTTCCTTCTATTAGGTTGTAGCAAATGTTGTTGGACGCTTGGAATGTTTGTCTACTGAGAACATAGAATTTCTCTAAGTTTCTTTTAAGGTGATATGTTTGCAGTGAAGCCCTGCAACCGTACTCCACTGCTGGTTCCTATCAATACTGCTTAGTTATCCACTAAATAGGTAATTTCGAACATGTGCCTAGGACAACCTTCATTTGAACATACCGCAGAGGCTGTGGAGCCATTCATACAAAGATAAAGCGTAAAGGAACGTGGAGAGAAAATAGGTCAAAGATGGCTCACAGTGTTCGCTGTTCATCGCGCGACTATTCACAATAGAGCAGAGTATGATGTGTTTATGAATATCTTAGATTGGCAGTTCAAAACGACAGCGCGAAAAACTTAGGGGCTTTGTGGATTAACAGTTAAAAAAACAGAGAAAGGACCGAAGAAGGGAATGTCCGTCGATGACACAGAAGCGCATGCTATATGTTGCGCGGTATTAAGGGCTGACGAGGACGACAAGCTAAAGGGTTGGTTGGCCAAACTGTTTGCCATTTCAAAGACGGGATTCTTCATGGAACAGCGGAATCTATCGATATTGAGTGATATCGCTTAGTTTTGATTGGGTTTTGCTCGAAAACGTTTTTTACGGGGTCGGAATTTCTAGTTCGGGAAGCAATTTCTGAGCAGTAGTTTCGACTACCATGCGTTAATCGCGTTCAAGGTTGATCACTCCAGCTCTCTTTGCTGCTATGACTTTGACAAAAGCTAATGTAAGAGGAGCAGATTTCGAAAGCATTTTTTGTTTTTCGAAAACGATTCCCGAAAAATTAGCTTGTCAAATGCATTGTACAACTATATTGTTAAAAGTTTTACTTGAAGAATAGTTAAACAACAAAAGCAAAAGCAAGAACTCCACGAAGTTCTGCCACAGCCCAGTAGTTGTTCGCTTGCGTTTCGGAGCTAATGGGCATTTTCTGGGGAAGCTCATGAGTTCCTGATTATTAAAATAAGTCGAGTAGTTGCAGCAGTTAAAAAGTGTGGTGTCGATTTATGATGTCTTCAGTGTTTTCTAGAATGAATACAATTGTATGCGCGCAAAATGTTACGAGCAGTCCCGAAAACACCGAAAACTACATTTTTCGAATATTTCAACTTCAGCATATTGTGATTATTTGTTTTTGAAACATCCAAGTTTGACTCTAAGCAGGAAATTCCTCAGTTGTATTCGATACGAGGTACCCTTCACCTCAGTTTTTGCTGTGTAGGATTTGACTACGAATTTACATCCTCTGTATCCTGACAAACGAACGATCGCTTTTTTCGCCTATTTTCAGTGGTATAGAATAATAATTATTTGGCAGTCCTCAGTCTGCTCGTTTTAACAGTACTTGTAAAAGAAAAATCTCAGGAGTTTTTTTTGCTGAACTTCTACAAAGTTCATTGTGCTGTACTGATTACAGATGAATCGACTAAGAAGATTATATCGAACTTTAGCACTGCTCGTTTTAACACTACTTGTAAAAGAAAAATCTTAGGAGTACGTTTACTACACATCGGCATTTATACTCTTCTAAATACTACAGTAGCAGTTATGCTGATTGTACCTTACAGCACACTTTGCTTTTATATGTGGCTACATCGTCATCAGATACAAAGCTTCGACGCTGTTCAGAGACAGGTGAAAGTTTGACGATATGGAAAATTTTAAGCTACTGAACCAATATAGAACCACCAAGCCAAAAAATGAAAATAAGGATAGCATACGGCAGAAAATACGTTTTTGCTTTGACATCCTTTCTGAAAGTGTATTCTGGCATTTTGAACAAATCACACCCGCTGATGGAAATTTAGAGGAGAATGTGTCAAGCATTCATTGTTCGCATAGGAAAATCCACATTGAGTTGCAAAATTCGCTAGCAGCATATGCGCTAGAGCAACATACATCGTCATTTGTTACTGCGTTTATGTGAACCAGTATAACTCAGAAAACTGCTGTAGATCGATATGCAGATAACTATATACCGCTTCAAGGAAGACAAATTTAAACGCTGCCTCTATCAGTAAATTCGTTTTCGACGAGTTTTGAATAGCAGTACCATAAATATAACGTTTCGGTTTTTTTCTAACGTCTCGAAGTGCATAAAAAATCGGTCAGTCAGTCTCTTCAATTCTTATAAATGAACCAGTGCCGAAGACAAATGCTGCAAAAGATATTTCACTGGGTAAGACGCCCGTGCACCGATGCGGCGATAAGTTGCTTGGTCCAGATAATGCAAACGCGTACTAAATTGTGACCTTGGCCGCTTGACCTGGATCGCTGAATATTTTTGCTTTTTCGTTGCCAATCAATTTTGCGCTTTTCGCTTGCCTTACTCACTTATTCTCCTGAAAAGTTAGCTATTTAACAAGATGTGTTGTATGTCTGAGTGTTTTGTGTTCTTGCATTCATTCCATATGAGCGCGGTTTCAAATCGTACGGACCGTTACACATGCTAGTCCTCTAAAGGCTGCGACTGTTTTCCTTTGTGTACGAGCCAAACTTAGGTTTGGGCAAGAATTCATACTTACTTAAGAAGCTCATAGAGATATGTGTGCGACGGATTTCAAAATACAATTTCAACTTCTTGTACAAGTGCTTTGCGTTTGTTTTCCTACAATATTTACCTAAGTGGTTTATGTCATAGTGGACTTCATAGCCATTCCCGATAATGTAGCAATAGCAGTGAATGTTGTTCTTCAATACAGCCACGGTACGTTT
>KN549635.1:62644-75969 GCA_000797555.1 Oesophagostomum dentatum | reverse complement strand
TGTTGTGGAGGAAGAGGGAAACGGAGACGAGGCCGGAGACTGAGAAGGAGAGAGAGAGGGACAGAGAGGCAGAGGGAGAGGGGGAGGAAGGGAAATGGAGAGAAAATGGAGAGGGAGGCGGAAAGAGGGACGCAGAGGGTGAGAGAGAAATGTGGAGGGAGAATGAAAGGGAGGGGAAGTGGAGAGGGAGACCTAGAGGGAGAAGGAAAGGCAGGAGGACAGGTAGGGGACGGAGAGGGAGAGAAAGAGGGAAAGAAAGGGAGAGGACGTGAGAGGGAGGAGGAGAGGGAGAGGGGATAGAAAGGGAGACGGGGAAGGAGGGACTGGGAAGGAGGAAGGACGGGGGTGGAGACCGACATTGAAGGATCTTTTTCTGTTTTTATTCGGATTAGATGGATCCGTTTTAGGTTTTTATTCCTTTTGATTCCGTACCAAAAAAATCGGAGCCTTATGTTTCAGATAGAAATACGTAAGCCTTCAAAGTTACAGTTTCGCCCAAAGTCGCTATTGAAATCTTGAAACAGATAGATGCGCTGAAGACTGATAATCACAGTTGTGTACATATCCAATTGCAAAACTGCAAAATCCTACTTCTCAGAGGTATAAAATGTCGAATATAGTGTGTGAAAGGGCGAGACTGCCATTTGCTCCCATTTCTCCAATTCCGGTCGAGTTATGTTGGAAACATGACTTGAACTGACTTAGAGGAACATGTCCACCTTTTTCTTGTGTGACTTATGGTAAAATCAATAAGGCCAACAGACTTTACCGAAAAATCAACGGAAATCAATTTCAGTACATTTCAGCCATTCTCATTTTCGGGAACAGCTTCGTAACAAGTAGTAGATATGATTCTTCGCAGTTTTAGATATGGAGAGGAATAGCCCAGGGTAGGTTGCTTACGGAGCCCCTAGTATAATAAAGAATCGTAACTGCCTATTCAAAAATCCAGGAATTGCGCCTAAATGTGTTCGTGCCGAGACCCAAAGTGGAAGCACGCAGTGCGCCCTTGCATGTGCCGGTAATAATTTGCATTCTGGCCTATTCCTACGCCCTTTTAACGGTAGATTTGTGAATTTTCGAGCATTTTCTTCTTCTGAGGATCTATCGCGCCATCTACAGAGTTCAAAAAGGAATCTCAGTTTGATATCGAAGTGAATTTTTGTACTTTCGAGTAGTTTCTTCTTCTAAGGCTTTACTGGAGCACGGGGTGCGAGACTATTCACCGTCAAATTTGTGAGGGCGCCATTGGTAGTTTTCGCGCGCGGCGGACAGCTAACCCACGGTAAATTTGAATCCCAGCTGAAATTTGGATCAGTTGCCCGAGTAGGGGCGCAATGGTTCCGCCTCTTTGACGGTGAATGGTCTCGGACCCCTGGAGCACGTATTGATGACTGTACCCTATGCTTCACAATCGATGTCGATTCTGAACCGCATGCGTGGGGAAAAGTGGGGCAAGGCGCATTTAGCTCGTTTTGCTCCGATTTTCACAAGAAGATGAGTCTTTCTGCATTCTTCCATTGCTATCTGTGTCTAGGGTTATATCGATTGTAAAGCTCACCCTCTTGAACAAATGGAAGCAGAGCATATAGCTGATTGCCCTGTACTCCACCGTCAATTTAACTGCCACGCGCGGTTCAGAATCTGCCTTGATTGTGAAACAGGGGGTAATGATAGTGGCGCGAAATAGAGGAGGAACGTAGGAGAGTGGGGTTGATGGGTTTCTTAACCATTCGGGTTCAGAAATGCTATCTGTTTTACATGATGACCTCGTCCGAGTGAGTTCTACGGGCTCCCCCGCAGGACAGAATGTTGCCGGGCATGGACCAGGATTTGGGCTGAGCATGATTTTACACTTTAAATTCAAAAAACGTGTCCATTTATCGTGATAACCTCATTCAGGTGAAGCTCCGCAGATTTGGATCCAGTTTTCAAATATGCAGCTTAGCGAATGCCTTTCGTTTTGAATACAGGCCCAGATTTCCTCAAAAATTTCCCCTCTTGAAGATCAAACACAACCATACAGTGTGAGAAAATGAACAGGGAAAAGGAGCAAGCAAGGGGCATCAGAGGAGAAGCAGACACCTAGATTGGAAGTGTAGAGAGAGTTTAATGCATGAAGGAAGATAAAGGAGACGGCGTCAACAGCAGAATAAAAGGAAGAAAGTACTTTTTAAAAAACGAAGAAAAGATGAAGGGAGGAGGGAGCGAAGAAGAGGAAGACGGAGACGGCGAGAGAGAGGCAAAGGAAGACCGGGAGCGGGACTTGGAGGGAGAGGGACGGGAAGACTGGAAAGGACACTGAGAGGTGAAGAGAGACGAGGAGGTTAAGAAAAGGGAGACAGAGGGGTGAGTGGAAAGGAAGATGGAGAGCGAGACTAGGGGCCGTATGCTGCATCATTCACAAAAGTGGGTCCATATTTCCCCCCAACGCTTCATTTTCCCTTCCAAAGCAGCTTCTGGCGGTGCGTCACTCATAGGAGAACGGGGGAAATCTCAACGGTGGTAAAAATGTGCTCCCCATCGAAAACAGTGGAAGAAATGCGTCCATCAGCACGTGCGGAAGGCGAAAAGGCAGATGCGGAGGTAGAATGAATGAGAGATGGAGAGGTAGGTTGTGAGGGACAGAGTGGGACGGGGAAGGGAGATGTAGAGGCGAGGACGGAGAAAGAGGCGGAAAGGGCACGGAGAGGGAAATGGAGGGGTAGATGAGAGAGGGAAAGGGAGAGGGAGAAGGGAGAGGGAAAAAAGGGGGAGAAAATGTGGCAGAGAGGAAGACGGAAAGACAGAAGGAGAAGGAAACGTAGAAGGAGAATGAAAGGGAAACGGAGAGGAAGGTGGAGAGAGAGAACGAAGAGGATGGAAGATGGAGGAGGAAACGGAAGGGGAGAACGGAGAGGAAGAGGTAGAGGGAGAAGAGAGGGAGGGGGACAGAAGGGAAGAAGGAGAGGAAGAGGGAGAGAAAGAGGGAGAGGTGAGGGAGGAGGACGGAAAGTGGTGGAAAGGGAGACTGAGAAGGAGGAAGGGACCGAGAGGGAGATGGATCGTGGAGGACCCATTTTTGTTTCTGTTCGGGTCAGAAGGATCATTTTACGTTTCTTTTTTTTATTTTTATCGAAGAAGCTGGGCCTTATGTTTCAGATAGAAATAAGAACATTCTTCTATTTCGTGTACTGTCTCCTGAAGTATTCTGCGGACGCATACATCCCGGCGGACACGTTGGGACGGGTTAGAGGGCCATGGTTAGAGATACTTGGCGATCGATCGATCGCCGACTCGGCCGGAGGTTGTGTGTCCGCAGACTACTTGATTAGACAGTAAGCTGCCTCTAAAGGCAGAGTCTGCCGAAAACGTTGTTGAGATCTTAGCATAGTTAGATTCGAAGGATACTGCTGATCACAGTTGTGTCATATCCGACTGCAAAACTACAAAAAATTTTACTTTTCAAAGGTCTGAGATGTCAAATGTAGTGTTGGGAGCGGGAGGAAGCTGTCACTTGCTCACATGCTCCCAAATTCTGGTCGAATTATGTTGGCAACATAGCTCGTAATTATTTAGAAGAACATATTCACACTTTATCATGTATAACTAATGGTAAAATCAATAAGTTCAACAGAATTTGCCGAAAAATCAAGGAAAATCATTCCCATTATATTTGAGTGGTTATCGCTTTCGATTACATATGAGAGGAATAGCCCGGGCTAAACTGCTTACGGGAACCCGTGTCTTTAAAAAAACTATCCAGAAAATACTTGCTCTATGTACAATCCTACCACAGCAGTAGTTGACAAAAAATGTTAGTTTTAAAGAAAAAGCCTTAGTACGCATAAATCTCCTATAGCTACGATACAATAAAAACAACAGCCAAAGCAAAGTTCGAACCAAAAGGAATGAAGCTGATACTTTGTCTATTTCGTCTCTGCATCTGCGAAGGCATATTCATACAGGAGAAATATCTTAGAGTTGGTTTCCAAGGGGTATTACAACTTCCGTATCTTAATACCTTGTAGCTTTTATTGTGGGGAATTCATCTTTCATAAGGGTATTTCTGCTGAATAAGCAGATTTCTTAAACTGCTTTATGGTACTGTTATAGAGGAAGCCGTCATTGATAATTCTGCTAGAAATAGTCCCTAACGAAGTTCTGGTGGTACACTTCCTCTAAGTAGAACGTTCTATTAGTATTTTGCCAAAGAAAATAATATGCGCAGTGACTCCCACGTCCTCTGTACGAGTTGCCTAATTGCCACCCGCTGGCAGCGTACGCATTCGTAATTGACAGCGTCACCTAATGGGATACGTCGGGTGCACAGTATATTGTTTAGTTAGAATGACGGCGGGTAGGAAAGGTGCCTTTTTCTCTAGGAATGCTTCGCCTTTATGCAGAATTTTGCTTCATCCAGTCTAGGTTTCCGTATTTTTTGGACTCTATTCTTCTTGATGATTCACTTTTTGTTTGTCAGCACGGCTTCGCGAGACACTCAACAGAGCTAGTTTGTCGCCACGATGGCAGATGCACTTATGAAATCAGAAGAGAACTGCTGTTAACAAGATGCCCTTAAAACACTGCATTAGGATTGAGGAAGGATTTTAGCTATAATCCTACAGTAGGAGTAATAACCGTCGAACTGAAACCGATTAGATTTACTTGCGTGAAAACGTCGAGATTCTTTACGAAAGACAAGAATCACCAAATATTCTACCCTCTAAGATGTCCAGAGATGGATTCCAGCACTCCGAAAAGTGTCACTCCGTACAGCCCAACGAAACAACTCCGCAGTTCAGTGCTCCTTTCCTGGATGCACTGCATGTGACTATTCGTGCACTGGAATACTATGCGGCTGTCTGTTGCCAACTCCTGCTTGCCTCTACTACAGAGTCGCGCATAGCATCAGATTTACGAAGTATTCACATGTCAGGAGTGGTCACCTCTCATTCAGCTGGATGTAGAGACTCAGTTTTTCGGTAAGAAAGAAACATGCTACTTCAGTCTCCTACCTGATGTGGAAACATCATTAAATGCTATGAATATGACGGTGTTATCCGTTCAAATGCATACCCACTCGCTGCTTAGCAGGAGCTTCGCGCAGTCTGCGAAAGAAACCATAATTTTACCTGAGCTATTTCGAAATCCCGTCGAATGTGCGACAAAAAATGAAGCACAGAACAGTTTTGAGAAGTGTGAAAGGAATTGCAAAACCAGATAATTGCCGATGCCCAGAAGACTCAATCAGTCAGGTTTGTCGAGACGTTTCAAATCTTATACCGCTAGAAACTGCATATCTGAAACTGAGCAGCGACTCCAAAACGATAATAGCGGAAACGCGGGAAACGGAGGTCACCATTGAAGTGGAATCCCTGTTGTTCGTAAATAGCTCGGAGCTCGTCGTTGACGACTCTTGCTCTGTGAATATGAGTAAGCTGTCGGGATGCTACAGCTGTGTTCACGGTTCCCAAGTTGTGGCTTCATGCATCGCACAGCACAAAACCTTATCAGAAGTAAGATGTGATCGTCATACCTTCGTCATACACTGCAGTATTGATGGGAACGAAACAACAGTTCACCTCAACTATGATTCCGCTGATGTGAAAGAAGCATATAAGGTAACACGTGATGTAGAAACAACGCCCTTTACTCTTGAAGGCAGTTTGCTATACCATAGAACTCCCAATGTGTAAGTATTCTGACACAACACTAGTGAATCCTACCGAAATTGGAGAGATCTTCTCGATTTATATTTGCCCGATCTCAGTCTGTTGTGGAACACGATAAAAAACCATTGGAAAATGGCGGTCTTCTTAGTGGTCACAGCCACGATTATCCTTGGAATAACTTACCTACTAGGTCCTGTTTGTACATTGGCGATAGTAAAAATCATAGCTTCAGCGATACAGTTCCTCATGACCGCATTCCTATGTCTCGTATCAAAATGTCGGTCGCAAAAAAACCCACCTGGGGCAATATACTACAATAAGTAATTGTAAAGAACATGAAAAATATCTCTACCTTCTGACTAGTATGTAAGAGTTGTAAACAATGCCCTGCAAACCGTTGCAGCAGGGGCAGGTATCTAAATCCATGCATATCTACATCTGTACCTACTCTGCTGGTACCTCTTATGATCGAATCCCTCGGTGTGTTACTCGCCCTCAACTTCCGAAGTCCTGGCTGAAATATTCGCTGCTATTTGCCAGTTGCAGTCTCGGTTCAAAGGTTCCTACCAACATCTAAACTCTAGGATGAGAGGGCTCGAAAATGCATGTTCGGAGCTGCTAGAGTGGTCTAAGCCGCGCTCCAACTGCATTTTCTGCCCGCTGCCAGAAAACCGGGACGGTCACAACACCATGCAATGTAACCGTTTTCCGACCCGGTAGCAAAATCCTCCCAAGCCAGCCGCCTCGGACTCAGTGAAAAATGTCTTAAAGGCAACACTGATGATAAAGATCTTCTTTACTTTTTATCACGAACGTACTCCTCTGTCCCTATGTAGCACTACTGCCAAAAGAATTTGCGTCAAAACTTCGTCTTTCTTCAGAATTCGGCTTTAGATCAGCTGGTGCCGTGGACACCGTTGCCCCCGTTTTTGACCAGGACCGTGGAGCGCTCAAGATGAGCGCAAGGAAAATCGTCCGCTCAAAGATTTTGACGTAAGCAAAGCGGGCGGAGTTGGCCACATGCACATCCTACGGCTTCCCATCTTCACTTATATGGTGATTTTAACCATATTTCTCGAGCTTTCCTTTTTGACCACATTGTAGGCCTGGTCGAAAAAGAGGGTGGGCCTGAACTACACCGTTAGCTGATCTGTGACTGAATTTTGAAGAAAAACAAGGTTTTGCCGTGAATTGTTCTGCAGTCTTCCTGCACATGAACGGAGAAATGCTCTCGCAGTACAAACTGAACAACATTTTTTAAAATCGTGAGTGCTGCCTTTAAGCCGATCCACACCGAGAAAGGGGTCTGTGGAGTACGTTGTGCCGCGTATGGAAGACCACACAACATGCTTCTGTGCTCCAGCCGCCATGGGTGGTCCACCCTTCAAGCGACTCCGGGAGTAAAGAACAGTAATATGGTATGACTATTGTATTGTAATTTATGTAGCTGTTGATTTAATTCATTTCATTAGCCTTTCTAGCATTTGTAGTTAGCTAAATTGTGAAAGGTTCAATATTGATCCATAATTTGATGCTTTGTTTACTCAACTGTTGCTATGATTTCCTACTACTTCGATCATATCAGTACTGCCATTAAAATGCAATTTGCTAGCTTGTTGTCATTCACTGTTTATTGATTTGCCGTGCTGTGGCAGTGTTCTGGCACTTAGCCAGAACCGTAACTTATTCAGTCCTTCGCCACTCCTCCCTCTGCGGGGCGTGGCCTTTTGGCACTGTCGTTGTTATCCGCGCGGCGGAAGGTCGATAAAGTTTCTCGCTCACCACTGAACCACCGGTGCGCCACCCATCCGCCCAAGGATGCCAAAAGGCGCTACCCAAACGTCTAAGTAAGCCACCAACACACAGCGCGAAGATTTACTCATTGCTACTCGGTGAGATTGTGCGATAATGAGTTCATTCTTAGCTTGCCATTCTCCATCAAGAACTGTAGGGGAGTTTGTAGTGTTTTGGTGCAGAGGATGAACTTGAGTAAAACTTATAAAGAACGAGCTCAAAAAATGCACAGAGTTTTATTCACTAGAGATAGAAACATATGCTGAATCATGGTTCTACCTACTGAGTTCTTTGCCAGGTTTTGATGCTGCTCGTCTTCGAGTGGAATGTGGACAAGAGAACAGTTTTATGCTAACACAAGACTTGCGCTGCGTTTCCAATTCTTTGAGTTCGATAAACGTCCTCATAATGGTAATACAGATTTGTGACTGAAGTTTTAACCATAAATGAAAGATGTACAAGGTACGAATGGTGTCATAAACTCACATTTCGCTTTCATGACTGATGAAAGGTGTCGATCCTCATAGTATTTGAAGTAACAGATTACTAGTGAATTTAAAAAAAACTAGGGATATCGCCGAAGCTATGTCGGGGATGTAGCCGCTGCTATATAGTACTTTTCAGGAATATTTAGACACGTTAAGTTAGTGCAGTGTTTGCGACATGAATAGGTAAATATCGCGCAAGTGATTTGTAGCTTGACGCATTGCCAGTCACACAGTAAGTGATGTCGTTTTGACAATGATTAGCAATACGTTAAGCTACAATTCGCCTGCGCGGTTTTTAGCCATTCATGTCGCAAACGCCGCACAAACTTAACGGTCGAAATATTTTTGAAAAGCACTATATCAGGTAATTAAAAAGTTCGTGCGGTTTTGCAAGTGGGTAAATAAATATAAGAAAACGGTTTAACTAAAGTTTATTATGAAATTATTCTGAATTTTAAGGCAAGGTCATGACACGTTTGACTGGAGTCCTGCTCGACTGCCAGCTTGTATCTTCGTTATTGACGGTGGACGGTCTTCCAGATCTTGGTTCATCTTCAAGGTTTTCATTTCCAGAAGAAATTTTTTTAATCACTTCTGACCCGTCCGTTCTGCTATGGTACCTTCCCCAAAAGCAGCGCATATCTTACGACAAGCTTCTGCAGCTCTGGTGCCAAGTTTAAACTCGTAAAGTAAACAGGCGCGAATTATCTCATTCGACACAGCCATAATCCACTTAAAAATTTTAAACTTAAAATGCACGTATTAAAACCTTATTTTCGCTCCTCTCATTTTTCTGCGTAGTTTTCGGGAAACAACGTGCAGCAGACCTTTAAAAAAGGCAGATGTCATCAAGACTAAGTGCCTGACTTCCAGATTGGCGTTAAGCGTGCGCTATGTTTGCGGAAATAAAACTAAGGCGCAGGATATAACCTTTACCACCACCTTCACATTTTAAGCCATGGAAACCGCTTTTAAACGGGCACCACTGAGTTTCGCGAAAAAAAATGGAAATGGAGAGTTTCTAATGCCGCTATTCAAGCCAACTGCTACTGCCTATCCTGACTAGACAGAGGCGTTGAAAAAAGCCCGTTTAGGCGCTTTGTGAACAACTTCAAGCAACATCTTCCCGTAGCAAGATGGAGTCGATAACGGAAAGATTCTACACTAATCTCTTCCGTTCGTCAACTCCCGTGCCAGACCCCAACATCCCCACCGGCGAAATACCAACACGGATTCTCTCTGCTGAAGTATGCGCCGCAACTGGCACCATGAGGGCAGGCACAGCCCCAGGACCGGACCACATCTCGGCCAATCTTCTACGGGCTGGCGGCCATCGCCTTCAAGAAATTCTAGCGGCACACATGACATCATACTTGCAGAATGAGAGAATTCCGAGACGTGGGCTGATACTGCCACCACGTCGAGGACGCTATTGACCACCCACAGAGCGCTTGAGAGGTGTGTTCTGAAATATAACCGGCGAACTCAAAATACTCACCGCCAAGCAGAACTTCGCAATTCTGATCTCAGGAGGATGTCCCATCTACGCGATCCGGCAGAATATGTGTCGAAGGCAAAACACCGATGGGCCGGTCATATCATAAAAAGGATGGACGACAGATGGACGAAAAGAACCTTGGAGTGGATTCTAGGAGATGTGGAACGTCCTCGGGGAAGACCTCCAAAGAGATGACGCGTTCATGGAAAATATGGACCAGCTGGGAAATCAGCTGACTACGGTTCAGGTATACGAGTAGGAGCTCGCGGACGGATCCAATCACGAATTTTATCAGTATCTTGGATAACGTTAGCGAGAGAACGAAACGAATGGAAGGAATGCTGGGACCTGCACGATTCGTGAGGAAGGCCATCTAAGTATCTAACGAGGGAACATAGGCTCATGTACACCATCCTCAGCGCTCGGACCAAAATCTTTAGAAAGCCCATGGCCAGTGCATATGCAAAAGTCATATATGATTCCTGTAGTTTTCTCCTAGACGGTGGAAATCGCTAATGTTATCATTTGCGATGAACTTTGATACAGCTAAAGCAGGAACCAGCTATCGATCGTCCATGGTTCAATGGCTAGTGCTTCAGACTGTAGATCCGGTAATGGGGGGTTCGATCCCATACACGTCGCAACTATGCTTTTGTATACCCTCCGAAACTTGCAGTAGTGCCAATTTTTGAAATATTTCGTAGGGAAGTTCTGCATAAAAGTCAGTAAGCAGACTACGGCCGTGCTTTACGCGGAAAAGTTAGCTGGATGAAGCACTCGTCGTATAGTTCAGAGAAGCCGGAGGCCATTTTCCTGAAAGCGACCTCTGAAATACGGAAAACTCAATCTATACTGTGACAAGCAAGCTTGTTTTCAGTATTACTTTGCTGCATACAACTGCTGCTGAAAAAGCACTTCGAGACACCGTCATTTTTTTGGATAGCTTTATAAATGCTAGCTGACTGGTCAAGTACTCACGCTTTCCGGGGTACATAGTGTCTACGTTGCAAGTTTTAGAGGGTACGCAAAAACTTCGCTTGAGAGCTGAATCGAACCTTCCACAATCTGAACTATAGATTAGCGCACTAGCCACTGAACCACAACTGAGTGCTTACTCAGTACTACCGTTCGCTTCATCAGAGTTCGTTCCATGTAGTAGATGACATCGGCGATTTTTACCATTTAGAATAGAATTTCAGGAATAATATATGGCGTCTACATATACGCTGATCACGAGCTTTGTAACCATTTTGGTCCCACTGCTGGGGGTGGTGTACATGTAACTATGTTCCCTAGTAAGTAAATAAGTGTAGTCCCTTTGTGATCAGGCCGTTGCAAGACCATGTTTGTGGCTGCTTACCTGCGATGCACATGCATGCAAGCACGTCTAGGTTGCTCCTCGATCAGGCCCATGCGACGACTCAGCAGAGCGTATTGGCTGATTCTAAAACTGCTGCTGACGTCGAACTGGTGCAGCGCCTAGCTGGTGCTTTTTGCTTTTCGCGCGAATTTAGTAAACATACAAAGTTGATTTTTTGTATTTCGCTTGAGATCACTACTATGAAGTGTATTAGCGTTTCTCGTAGGTTTTTCATTTTTTTCTTTCAGTATTACGCACCTTCTTTTAGCGCTCTAGGCGATTAATTGCTGTTTATTTGAATTTTCTCGCTATAACATCGACTTTTACTGGCGGATTGATCGTTCTTCGTTTGTCACTTCTTGTAAGTTGTGTTTTATCATTTCAAGAAGGTTTTCAGTTCTCATGAAACATTCGCTTGTCTATTTTTGGTGTTGTGCACCTTCATCGAGAGCTGTCTCCTAATTTATTGGAGAAGAAGCTTTTTATTTGTTTATTTTTTTTAAATTTAGTGTTTTTGCCTCTGCGGCCTCCTTTTCAGCAGGATTTGTAGGTTGTTTCTGTTTTTCTTTTCTATCTACATCTTCCAGGTTGGTTCTATCTATATTTACTTGTTCAAAAACCAGCCTGAAATGTCAAGATGGGCGAAGAAAACGGAAACAACGTAGAAAATATATGAAAAGGCGGCCATAGAGGCTAAAGCACAAAGTTAGAAAAAGAAACAAATAAAAAAAGTTCCTGCAAGGCTTACATAAGACACAACTTATAACTAGGATGTATACACTGATGAAGACAAGGCTCATCGTCATTAATTTAACAATAACAGAGCCTCCTCCGCTCTGTTTATCATCATTTCTTAGATAAAACTCTCCACAGATATTCCTTGTGGAAAACTAGAATTTCCTTGCGATCAGAATAACGGTACGCTACGCATTGTTATTCTGCTCGTTAAAAAAATCCCCTAGAAAATTTCTACGAGAATGTTTCCCTGCAGGCATTAAGTGGGTCTCCTGCGACGAAGACTCGAGTCGACGCTAAGTTTTCGCATTTGCTGAAGAAAGCTTAGAAAGCAAAATTTTGGGACAGCGCTCCTATTAGAAACTGTTAAGTGTTCATGTTGTGCTCTATTTTCTAAGGAAAAATGCCTTGCAGACATAGCGTAGCGTGCAGGCTTGCCTTTAGCTGGAGGTCACTTCACGGCCGTGCATGTCTACTCATCATTCAGTCAGACAAGGAATCAAGGGCAGAAAAAGAAACCGAAAGAGAGTTTGTACAGTAGAGTCATTGAATTGTTAAATTTGAACAAGGCATTGCAGCTGCATCAACTAGAAGTTCTATGGAAAAACTTTGTCTTTTGCGATTCAAAAGGAATTTTATCGATTACTGAACAGATGCTGATGGAGTAAATTGTGAATGAATTAGCATAATTAAGACGAGTAGCTTAGGAAGCAGTAAGTTCAGGAATTACATTTGTCAAAAGTTCAAATGTTAATCGCTGGAAACTAGAATTTTGAATAACTGAGTCTTAGAATTTTGTTTGCTCCGGTATATTTCGTTCAAATCTTATAGGCCAACAACTTTATTTTACCAACTTCTTTCCGATTTGTTTTCCTTATTTCCTCGTATGTCTGTCAAATGATGAGTAGACTTGCAGGGTCGCGAGGAGATCCGCAGCTAATGGCATGGCCACAGGCTGCGCTATGTCTGAAGGGTATACCTCCCTCAGTAGTCCGGGAGCGTCTTTCCCTTCCTCCATTTTGATTCATTTCTCTTCATCTCATCTGTTTCTCTGTTCCAGATATTTTTGTTCAAGTTATAGAACATTACTATCTTAACCTGACGAGTAATTTCCTTACTGGAGTTAATTTCCTATTTATTTTCTTAAAAACTTATTCAGCCATTTTAACTAATCAGTCTGCTTAACAAGCTCCACGAATCTACAGTCTAAACAAGGTGGATCCGTCCCTAAGGAAAAGTGGCAAACTGACAGTAACAATGAACTCACCATCGCAATCTCACCGAGTAGCAATGAGTAAATCTTCACCCTATAAATCTCCTTCAGTTTCTGAGGGTATTTATATGCCTACTGCCATTCAGGCATCTATTCCTAGCTTTCTGCAAATTCTGTTTCCCTTGTCTTTTTATTCTTAACTTCATTATCCTTCTTATAGATAGATCAAATAAGAAGTGAATCTTAGAATAAAGTTCGAGAAATACGGAAACCGAGACTGGATGAAGCAAAATTCTGCGTAGAAGTCGAAGCATTCTAAGAGAAAAAGGCACCTTTTCCTACCCGCTGTCATTCTAACCGAACAATGCCCCCCTCCCCCCGAGAAGAGTCAAAAAATTTTTAAAATAGGCCTAGAGGCCAGAGGAGAAATTGAAAAGGGGTAAAATTTTTAAAAATAATTATTGATTGAAAATGTCGATTCTTGTTCGACAATATTTTTTAAATTTTGCAGTCGTTTTTTCCTGGCCTCGCCCACTTTTGGTCTGAGGGAGGGGGGGGGGGGGCGACTTCCCCGAAAAAATTT
>KN549633.1:37352-51946 GCA_000797555.1 Oesophagostomum dentatum | reverse complement strand
TTTTTTAGTTATATGCTGGTCATTATTCAAAGGAAATTTGCGTGAGACTGGCCACACAGCTACGCAAACAATGCGTCACAGGACTGCCCGATTTCATGCGAACGGCACGTAATTCCCCACGCTGAATGTTCATTTCGAACATAAATCAGGGCGCCAATTCATCAACATTTTTGCTGCACGAAGATCCCACGTAGGATAAAATCAGCCCCTGTCCATGATTGATAGGGGTTATATATCCTCAAGAAAATGGAAAA
This sequence comes from Oesophagostomum dentatum, assembly GCA_000797555.1. Taxonomy (NCBI): domain Eukaryota; kingdom Metazoa; phylum Nematoda; class Chromadorea; order Rhabditida; family Strongylidae; genus Oesophagostomum; species Oesophagostomum dentatum. The sequence goes on along the minus strand of KN549633.1, from coordinate 51,692 downwards.
TAAAAATAAAGGAAAGACGGGAAAAAGTCTTGTGCTATTGCAGATTCCAAAACTAGTCCCAGTAAAAAAAAAGCTGGCATACAAAACGGAAAACTGCGCAAAACTTTCTGCTACAGTCTCTAAACTACAGACATTTAGCTGCTAGAGAATTTTATCTAAAGGATATGCAAAAAAAAATCCGACCAAGGCTATGTATAGGCGTAATAGTGGAAATTCTAAAAGATGCACCTTTATCACAGAGAAATGGACAGCATGAAAGCTGTCAGAATCGCCAATTAGTAATATTCGATTATTCGAATAATTCGAATAAATCGCAGAGTTTTTCGCAGAAAATTAAGTGCTGCTCTATTGATTGTAAAGGAATTTCGAGTAGTATTTTGCTGTCGTACAGGCTGAGAGGAAAGTAAGTCACCTAAAATGTCTTGACTTTCTGTCTCTACCTTTTTCAGAGGAAGCTTTATTCGAAATTATTCGAATATTCGAACTGCAGCACTATACTTGCTACCCTCTTTCTCGCGGACTAAGACCAGAGGTGGGTGGTGCCAGGGCACCCAGCGTGACGTCGCACATGTTCGCACTGGTTAAAACACCGAAAACCAGCTCAATCTTAATCGATACTGTTCACTCGAGAGCCTGACTCCGCCATCTCCGGTAGACAAACATAATATCTAGGTAACACTCTGCAAAAATTTCGAAAATTATCGCAGATCCTTTTATCCAAGGTTCAATTCCGGCATTGAAGTAGTCTAAAGGTAAGCAAAAGGACGCTCTTATATAAATCGCCTATCGTCTTAGAGAAAATGTCCAGAGCGCCGTTCTAATAAGGATAAATTAGATGCTGGATGCAGAACAAACCAGTACAAGCTTAGCTGTTAAAACGGTATATGCAGGATATGCTAGCACCGGCGCAGAGGAGAGAACGGGGCCATTTCTATAGAAACAGCTGCAATGGCCTCATTAGCAATCATCAGGTTTATAACTCACTTTGGTGTCTTCTGGCAACGGAGGCCGCTGAGTAGTGGATAAGCAGTGCTCCTGGATATGTCCTGTTATCGTTTAGGTCGGCTTGTTTGAGGAAGTATAGCACAGCAATCAATGCCAGCGGAGAAGAGCACAGAGTGAAATTTACGTACAAAGAGGAAATCCAACAGAAGTGGCATGCTTTTTGCTATACAAGGAGATCCCGGCACTACAAAGCTACAACCTCATTCATGATATTCGCCGCACAAGACATTCTGATTCCTTCTGTGGCTTCCATGCATAAGGCACATGAGAAGAATGATCTGTTCATATCGGCGAAGACAATTCTTCTCAAGGTGAATTTTTCGCTCTAAGAAAACAAAAGAGTAGGGTGTGACAAACTGCTTTTACTTCCAATTTCTCAGCTTTAGAAATCGTGAGGAAAGTTACGAAATTATTTGAGAGAATCTCATAAAAACTTATAGCATTACCACGACCGGTACTTCAATCGCATGCCTAGTCATTTAGGGTAAGGTCCGCAAAATTAATGCTTTTGTTTTCTCATCAGAGAAAAATGACAAGAGTTTTATACCAGGAAAAGTATTCCCCGAAAATGTTTTCTAAGGCGAAAATTGTCTAGATACCTTTCCTGGATACCACAAGAGCGAGCAGTACGTTCCTTCGGTTTTAATAAGTTTTCACTTTTTGTAAGTTATGAAAAAATGTTATTTATGAAAACGTGCAAGCAGATGAGAGAGGAGAAATTGGGTTCTTTCGATAGCTCGGGCCCCTTTTCATCAGTAAACCCGTGGTTAAATCATACCTCAAGGCTAAGATATGCGAGGTTTAGGCGGGCAGGTTAGCGATTCGTATTCACGAAGCAAATGTCATATTAGGTAGTCTATATCTAAGGCTAGGCGTGTCCTAAAAATGCGCCAGCAGCAGGTAGACTCACTTCTTCGAAAACGTCCTATGACGCAGAATGTGTGAGCTGCGAATTCACCAAAAGTATCGTAATTTCGCTCACCAGGGAATGATACTTAGAGCAAACTCGAACGGCACAAACGATGTATATAGTGAAAATATTCGTGTCCTCTTTAGTAGAAACCCGAAAAAATCTCCTCCCCTAACCTTGACGCAAACGAGATACATATCCTCAAAATTGGTGTAGAGCACTCCTAAACAAGCGGTTTCCGAGCTGTTACTCGGACCAAAGCAATGACTTCGTGGCTATTAAGGGTAATTACTACTGTAGAAGGATCTAAGAGCACCGCACACGGCTTCTATTCATACTCTCAGGAGATTTCCCGCTCTTCCATGCACAATAATATTAGAATATACCATCATAAGCATTACAGTTGTGGAAAATTCGAAACGCTGTAAATAGTTCATTTCAAAATTAGGAGAGGACTTTTTTGAATTTCTACTAAAGAGGCCACGGGGATTTCTACTATACACGTCGTTTGTGTTGTTCGAGTTTACGCTAAGTATCATTCCCTGGTCAGTCTAGGTTGTACGGGCAATGTTCCAGACCATCAGAATCGTCGCATCAAGGTTAACCAAATGGTCGATAAAACTTAAAATCAAAAGGATTGTCTTGGCAAACACTTATTTCAGCAGAGTAGCTTCTCAGTAAATTTTAGACTGTAGGAGCCAAAAAGTGTGCTGACAAAGTGGACTGCTCGCGTAAACCTCATAGTTTTCAGATCTGTCTCCAGACAACCAAGTTTTGCAGACCACCAACGTCTACTTTTATTTACCAGTGATTATTGGTATGCGCCTGGAATAAGGTACACTTTCAAGTTCTAAATCTCGGCTTAGATTACTTAAAAACATACATGTCATGAGATATAATTGCAAATACCTTGACAAACACGAATACACTGTCAGTCTTCTCAGCTTCGCCTTGAAAATGATACCTTTAAAATAAAAATAGCCAAAGAACGTTCAACTCTGACTTATTTTGAAACGTGAGTATATACCATACTAGCAATAATTGTTATAGCTTTCGAATTTTCTTTGTGAACTGCAGATCTTGTGCTCTCTTATCTTGGCCTTGGACAGGTCTTGTAGAAGGGGTTCTAATAATGCTAAGATCTTACAAATCGTTTATTTCGTGGGTATTGCCTAGTTTCGAATTTCCCGCGTTTTTTGAGTGAATGGAATTTGCAAAATATCTTAGCCTTAGGAAACCTTTGATGAGAATAACATCGGCTGCGAAGAGAAGACCAAAAAATAAAAGATTGCGATGAAAACGGAAATGACGAACCTGAAGGCAGGCTGCCAACAGTAAGCAGGAGAAAGAGTGGGTTCATATAAAAATGCGGTTTTCTCAAATCCTCTCCGAAAGGAAAACACTAATCTAAAGTTATAGCATACGTCTGTGTAATGCTAGAAGCAGCCAAAAAGGCGCTTGAAAATAACTTCTATACCGGCAGTAAAACAGTTTTCTCCTCCAATAGGACTTACTTTCCAAAATTTCTGTAAAAAAGAAAGCGAACAGAAACTCAGTCTTTTTGAAGCTTTGCAGCGCAGTATACACGATGTTGAGGGGCTGGAGAGCGAAAATATAATGAAGCTGACTTTTCTACTTTGGTGATAAAAGTTCCACTTTTCCTGAAATTCCGAAATGTAAAAAAATTTGAAAAAATAAAAATCGCTTTAAAGGCAGCACCCACTCTAAAAATGGATTTCGAGATTCAAGTAGTTTATGAACCCTCGGTGGCTGAATAGCCAATAGCTAAATTAAGAGCACTGCTGAGCTGCTCGTTGCGGAGAAAACGGCCGAAACGTCGGTACCTGGTGGATCACTTACGGGGGATGTGGGGACGAGTTGTCTTGTCAGTGCGTTCTGCACACTAGTTAAAGCGGTATAACCGTTGTATATGAGTGCATTTGTACAAGCCTTCCATGTACATGGAGTGGAAGAGTGGAAAACTGGAAACTGTAGTGGAAAACTCGTCCGCGAAATCGTGGGTGAATATTCTGGAGCGACTTTCTCGGTCAGAAATGACTTTTGAGACGAGAAATTTGAACCTCAAGCCTTTTTTGAGTTCGTCTTTCAGAACCCGTCGAGAACTCAGGAAGCGTTCTCAGAGTGGGTGCTGCCTTTAATGGTCTCCAAAACCTTCTGATATATTTTGGTGATCGAGTTTAATAAAACTATAAATTTTAGCTGTTTTGAAAAAAAAAAAACGTTGCTACAGTTATATTTTACAAAATACACGGGCGCTGCAACGCGATGGCGGGCACCACCCGGCGGCGCCCAGTGTTGATGGCGCACGGACCCTACGGTACCCGATTAGAAGAGTCTCGTGGAAGAAGACAAGAACTTTCGAGACCTACTGTTTTCCGTTATTGCTAATTCATCTGAGAAGTTTCGAGTTCCGTTCTGAACTTCTGAATGGTTCGATGAATGCAAGGATCTCTAAAAGATGACAATCATTGTTCCTGTATGAAGTTACAATTGCTAACATTTCTTCACGAACGATATTCGGGCCAACACCATTTTTGGCCATGTGTCAACCCCCACTCATGACGAGGCTGATCATGCATCACCGTTAACCTTAAAGATTATGGTCAAACCTCAAGCGCAGGACTGGTTAGCCAAACGTCGCCGTTAACCAGTTCGCCACCGATTACATTTATGATGCGAATCATTTTGAGGGTTGGCGGTGGTCCCCTCCTTAAACTCAGGTTAACGCAATGATGAATACGGCCCCGGGTCCAAAACAGAGTTCACTCAGTTATCATTTCGATGGGATTTCTCTTTCTTCTGTCCTATTAAACAGTAAAGTCGTAGACCGTTTAGAGACATTTACATTTAAGTACTTCAGCAAGATCTGTAAGGCGTGCTATATCTGCTCAAATCTTCTGCGAAAGAACGTTACTTCTTCGTTCGAATTTCGGTCTAGCTACCTCATATCGCATGTACATATGTCGTGCGTTCCAGTTTCGAATTCGACATGCTTTCCATCCGACCATGGGTCATGGATTTCATAAACTCTGCAGGTGCCCGCTTCTTATGTTTCTCCTCACTTTTTTTAGAAATATAAAAGCAGCGTCTGCTCTTGTTTTTCTTTAGGTTAGTACTTGATAAAATCGCTGCGGTATATTTTTGCGTGTCGTTAGAGCAGACATCCTTTCGCCTGCCCTTCGCTATAAGATTACGTGCCTGTTTTTCAGAAATGGCAAACAGGCAGTCAGCGAATTTACGACTTCTTGATCGATTTTTTTTCACGCCATTGTATTGTTGCAAAATTTTCTGCTGCAAGTTTCCTGTGAGTAGGCAGTTGAACTCTTTCTAACAAAGGTAGTAATTTAGCTTCTATAATATCGATGCGAACAAGGCGTGGTCATTACTCATTCATAATGGCTAAAGCTGATGATTAGATTAAAATATGGTGCGAATTTTAGTTCTTCTCTTCGAAATCTTTGAGTTGGACAGCAATTAGAAAGACCACATAAGTCAAACTTCAATGTTAAGCCCTAACTACGAAATTGAACTTGTGTCTTATTGCCGATTTCTCTCAAGTTAGCACTTCCCCAGCAATTATGTGCAATCGTTCGAGATAAGCTTCGTTCCGGTAAGTCTTCTTTTTGAGATTAGTTTCTTGGAAACCCCTAAGTGTCCTTGCTTGTGGCCTGAAGCTTGCAACTTTCATATAATAGAGCTCTTCAATTAACTGGTATTTTTTGGGACTTTTTCGCGCTGGACCGTTTTTGAAGGTTTTAGACCTAAGATAATTTCTGGCTGTCTCTATACCCTTATTTTCCTATTGGTCCGGGCTAGAATACTTCCATCGAGTTCCTACTGATAAGAATTTACCAAGGTGACAGGCAGCTTTCGTCCTAGGAGCCAAAAAAGCAAAATAGCAGGGTCACCTAAACCGGGTGACTGATAGTATCGATGCTTAGAAAGTACAACGGTTAGAGTCCTAACTAAATCAGAGATCACAGATTTAAGAGGAAATTTTTATAAATCAATTCCACTACATCCTAGCTGTTTTGGATTACGCATATGTGTTTGTCAGAAAGTGATGACCATGTCAGAATTCCACGCTTTTATCGTAGTAGATATCTTTAGACTTCTTCTTTGACCCCTTTTGGATGTTTGCTGGTTTCTGGTGCTTTGTACATATTTACCACTAGAACTGTATGCTGGTTGCTTTTTGAGGTCCGATATTCTCGATTTAATCTATGTTGAATCAGGGCTTTCCTAGAGTCAAACCTTTTTGTTTTTTACCAAAAGAGTTGAAACGTACAGAAAGGAGGAATGGACTGTACTAGAACCAGAAAGTTAAAGGTTGTTGCATTTAGCGCTTTTAAATGAAATGTTTAATGTAAAATAATGTAAAATAATGAGATCCCTCGTCGGACGGACCTCATTATTTTACATTAAAAATTTCGTTTTAAAGCTCTCTTTCACCATTTTCTTAGAAATGGTCATTAACTTGAGTTGTCTTGTGTGGGCGAGCCAGGATTCCCCTATACCTCACCTACTGAGGTTCGTACTTTCAAAGTGTAGCGAATGGCGGCCGCCAATTTCCATACTGCAAATCGTGTCGGGCGCGAGCAAACACTGTTCGACTGGCCTTTCATGAGAAGATTATGTTGATTGTCTGTCAGAAAGCACAAACAGATAAAATAACATATTTATGAATTGTTGATCGATTTTTTCCTCCAGCATCTTTGCGTTTCCTTCATTTTTGTCTGCTCTGCTCATATCAAATTCATCTTTCGCAACTGTCTGAAGTAGTACGGCTCTCTGTAACTTTCGAAATGTACAATTTCTAATCTGTTATGGGGTTGTGGGTTAAAAATAATGAAACTGCTAGCCTATATTGGCTAACTGAGCAGGAGTGCATGTTTGACTATCTCCAAAATTTGTTTCCTTCCTGAAGTTCCAGATAAATTTCTACACTAATGCAGGCCTAGATGCGTGACAACTTTAATGCAGCCTTATATAGGATGAAACATGGCTCGCTCCTAAATTCTGAACAGTTAATGATCCATTAGAAATTGTTCATTTTTAAAGTTTTTTCTTTATTGGATGCGATGAGGCAATTTTTTTTTATTTGGAATGTGAAGAAGAGCTAAAACAGTCTCAAGCTAGTATAACTTACCTGCAGTTTTCTACGTCATTTGGCTTTCTCATGCTACCTATATACGCGTCGGTTATATGGCGAAGTTTAGCCAAGTGTGCTGCAAATATCATCAAAATTTGGTTTTATTAGGTTGGAAAGAAAGTAATGAATCTTTTTTACCTACAATTTTTAGATATTTTCTCACAAACGTACCGGAGGATGGATCAGAGGTAAGCACCGTCGGAGTCCACGACCCTCTGCCAACGTTCGGGTAGACACTCCCAGAAGGAGAGGGGCTAGGAGTTGAGGTCGACCTGACCTCTCTTCATCATCGAGCGAATAGTCTCCTTTCTTGAACCTGGCGGACCAGCGCCTCACCGTGTCGTAAGACACAATGCCCTCGCCGTACAATTCGTCGAGTTTGTGGTGAGCTGCCGTTGCGGAGTAGCCGTCGGTGAAGAGGAGAAATTGTAACTGTCGAAGATGAACTTTGTCGGGGACGAAGTTAGCCACCTTACTAGGGGAAGACTACAATGAGTAATGATGACGCAATTTCTGGGGATGCAGGAAGGAGTTCTCTGACCTACTGCGAAATAGTTCCCTTCCTGCTCTCATAGCAAAAACGTTATGATTTTTCGAAGCTCATTATTTTTTTCCAACCTAATACATAGCGCAGTTCTTTCACCTAATGGTCCAAAAAATATCGCCGAGCGTCTACTTACCGCCAAACCTAATTTTTTTCTAAAAAAAACAAACAGACCTGGAGATGAGAAGTATGCACCACCCAAGTCAGCACTCGACGCAATCGGCTCGAGCAGCTTGTCGATCTCTTCATCCCATAAGGAAGGGGGGTAGACTCTGAAGAAGTCGCGGAGTGCCTCCCCGATCTAGTCCTCTCTCCTGAACTTCTTTCCATCAAGGTAATACTGAAGGTGGCTGAGTAGCAAGTAATCCAAGGGAGCGAGATCCGGGTCATAAGCAGGCTGAGAGATTACCAGCCAGCCGTAGCTTCCCAGCTTGTCCCGCGTCAACTTCGCGGGTATGTGGCCACCTATGCCCAGACCTATGTTTGTCGAATTCAAAGCCTCAAGGCCCATATCAACCGTATACGCGGACAGCTAACTTGCCTCCTGGGTAGGAGCTCCCAATACTCCATCCCAGACGTGGACCATCAACAGGAGAGGAGTACCTTTTTAGGATGCAGCTTGGGTTTCGCGACCACTTTTCAATTTAGCGAAGCACGCCGCACACTTCTGACACAAGGTGATACCTTCGCAGTACACCTGTACTAGATAAGCTTCGGCCTGGGTAGCTATCGAGCGAGAATTGATAGACGAGAGCACGACGAAGGTGCATCTGGTCGGGATGATACATGTTTGCTATATTGGCATGTAATAGCCGAACTGATGTGTGGCAGCAAGGTTTATAAAAGTCCAAAGGGTGCACTACTCAGACCTTATAAATCATAACACCTATCAATTACATGGTAGGTACTGGGTCCTAAAAAAGATTAAGAACCACTTATATGGCAACCGCATAATTTTCTTACTAGGTAAGTAAATTATGCGGTCCGTTGAAAGACTATTACTACTCAACATGTCTGTCACGCCCATTCTTACCTCATTCCTGTGTTTTTACGAAAAAGGCAAACCTTTGTTCTAGTTCCCTTATAAGAATTTTTCTGTCATTCGTTTGATTGCTCCAAGTCATTTGTACAGGGAATTCGTCCTTTTAAGCTGCTTGCAATGTTAACTGTATGAACAAAATTGTTTTTCCTACGGACGTTGAGAAAAGACAAAATTAGTAGCCAAATCAGTTGCTCGGACTCGCAAAGTTTTCAGTTATGTAGCCAGGAGGTGAAATTTTTGCACACTTATTTGAGTAAAGCAAACATTTGCAAATGAATTTGTCACAGACCCATTGTCAGCGTGGCATGAAGAAGAAACTAGGAAAAACTCTGAGTTAGTGAACACTTTCGCTATTAATTGAAAATCCTCGTCAGGATGTTGATTCTATGTTTTGAAAACGATAGAACGAAAAAGCTTCCCAAATGACTCGAAAAGCCGGAATTGTCCTTATATCGTCCAGCACCTTTGGCTGATTTAAAGCAGGCTTTGTTTAAACCTTCCTTTACATTTTCTAGTCTTTTGCTCATCTTTCTTGCTTCCTGCAGCAATGATTCACCAGCTTGAACCTTGAACCGTTATTGTTTCAGTATGCTCACATTGTTCTGAGTTTCTGTTTCATTATTCTTTCAACCATTACATGTAACTGTAGTCTCTCAAGCTCTTATAGATAGTTTGTTGGGTTGGTAATTTGTGCAGTCCTTCCATAGTACTGTTAAGCAGCGCATCTGTAATATCAAAATCCATCGATTTTGCTGATTTTTTTAACCATTACTGAAATCTGATCCTGTTACAAATGGCTTTCTAAGCATATACTTCCAAATTTTTTTTGGTGTACATTAAAATTGGAAGTAAATATGATCCACGAAGTCCTGTCATTGTATGTAAGCAGAAAAATAGCAGTTTTTGTGAGGTTATAATCCTTTCTTCGAGTGTCAGTTTTCTTGTGCGCTAGCTTGTGTGCGTAGATGTTATGCACGCTTCTAGGCAAATGTTTATTCCATTTATGTGATTCTGTGATCATGAGACAAGCCCAGGAAGGTGAAAAAAACAGCAGGGAAAAAACAGAACGCCAGACAAAATCAGCGTCTATTAATACGATTGATATAATGGCACACCTCTACTTGAGATCTCCCAAGTCGTTTAGTCTATTCAAGTTTACTGCTTGGTCATCTCTCACCAAAAGAATCGCAATGAAAAGCATGAGTGTGAATGTGCGGATACTGAGTACTCAGATGCACTCATGTTCGAGGGAGCTTATTAGAAGCTTCCCCTTAGAATTCTTTCCGACTATGCGAGAAAACTTCGGCTTTTCAACTGCATCTGTAAGCATTCTTTTTAAAGGACTTTGAGGGTGGTTGCTTGCGTTAGTTCATAATATTATTTAGGTGAGAGAAACTCGTCAAGTACACCGGCTTCCGGACGGCTTCTTGACTTAAAAGCACAGTCTCAGCTGAAATCTTTTCTGAGATTTTGGCACATTCGAATTCGGCGAAAGCTGCTGATCACAGGATATACATATTCAATGACGAGAACCGTCAAAAACCTTACTTTTAAGAAGGTTGAAACACCAAATTTAGTACTGGTAGAGGACGAGGCGCTCTCATTTGCTCTCGTCCTCTGAAAATTCGGTCGAGTCAAGTTGCAATTTCCATGTACGGTGCAGTGATATTGACACCCGAGACTGATAGCTGCGCCGTAGATCATTATGGGAATTTCCGCTCTAACTGTCCTCTGATCAGTTTTTTTGAAAGTTCTGATTGGACTATGCTTTCCTGTTACGCTGGTACACAATCCAGCTGTTTATAGGACCTTGCAAGCACTTGAGAAAAGTTACAATACTCGGCAGGAAAACTCATACACACGAATTAGATCTTGGGGTTCAAAAACAGGGTTTTCAGCCATTTTGTCCAATGATGCGTATAGTACTGGAATCAGCCCATCATGAGGGAGCAGAATCTGTTATTATCTCAGACACGAAAATGAAGTGAGACTGTGTTATTAACTCGCGTTTTCAGACTCTCGGCTGAAAGTCTTGCTGCAACTACAGCACGCAAGCTTGCTTTTAAACAATGTCGTTGATCTGTCCTCAATAGTTTTGTCTTTAATGTGACACCAACTAACCTCTAGTCAAGTTGCTGAAACGTGAGCGTATCCTTTTAAAGTCCGACAAAACAACTGAGAATATCTGCTGATCGTGAGATTACAGTGAAAGTTCTAGATATCATTTATGCTTGCGAGCCATCAACTCCTTACGTGCATGCACCTTCCATATGTTAGTACCTACATCATTAGAATGGCAACTGTATTCTTGAGCTTCCTCAGGTTCAGGCTCTGAATCAGCCGCTGATCTAACTAACATCTGTCGTATCTTACATTCAAAGAGCCTAGTAATGCTTTCCGCGACCATGCTTCTGAATATTTCGTTTCTGAGTAGAAGCGATTTCCAGCCATCTGCTCCAAAGGCTCAATATTGAGGTCTTAGGCACTTTTTATTTAGAGTCTAACATTCGCAACTTTTATTCGTTGACACTATACAATACTGCTCAAGGAATGGTGAAAATCGACCGTCGAAAGCGTCCCTTCGGTGAAAATCCTTTAAAGTTACCTAGAACTGCGTCAAAGCGGTACTCTGCGATTACAGAAGAGACCTAAAAAATTATCACACGTTTGTCATTTTTCCATTATTTCTTCCATTTTTTGCTCCGAATTCGCTACATCCCTCTGCAATCAATAAGTCGTTTTCGTATAAATGATGCACAACTTTTCGCTGTGAGCTTGACTGAATCAGGCTTCGCGATCATGATTTCTATATAAAAGTCGGATGATTGAATGTATCGTAGGTGCTGCGAGCAGAAAACAGCAGCTGCAACAAAATTTCAGAAGTTTCCAAGTATTTTCAGCGAGGCGACGTATGCGATCGTCGCTTGGCGGAGCGACGGTCGATTTTCACCATTCCGTGAGCAGTGTTGTATACTCGAGTTGACAAGTCGGTGCAGGCGTGCGGTTGCGGACCAAGGGGTATATCTCGAAAACGGAACATGTTTGTGGAGATTGCACATCCATGGAGCATGTTCCTATAAATTTCGTATAGCTGGCAAAATTTCGGTACTGAAATACGGTTTTGGGCTGAGCTAGAACCTGTTTCTGCAGCTGCACACCTCGCGCAAACTGCACCGACTGGTCAACTCCGCTATATATAGCCAACGACATCGCTTCACGGGTGCGTAGGCCAAATAGTGATGTTCGGTGAAAGAAGCATGAACGAATGCATAGGTTTACTTGCATGACGTCTACTGGATAGGTTGTACTTCGCCAATTTTAGGGGCATTGACGAAGGTAAGTTTGCCAGAACACTAGTCACTGAATAAAAGAAGCCTAGCCACCTCGAGTATAGTTTAACAAAATAACATTACAGGAATGTTAACGAAATATTCCGAGACTTGTGAAGGAACAAGTTTTTGAGCTCAAAATTGAGTTCCCGCACCATTAAAAATCGAGCAGTATTAGGAGAGATCGCTTCTTTCCGCGCTTGCACCTCAAGCGAGATGGAAGCTACGTAGGGATGGGGAGGTTACGCCAAACTTGCAGAGAGCGGAACTCGACTCGCTGCCTTTTCGCAACCGCTACTATATCACCACTAAAAATGCAAGGATAAGCGAAACTCTCTAATACCGTATACCTCTTCTGCTTTCAAAAGAGACAAAAGTTTTTTTTGGTTTTGGCGCCATTTCCAGGATCCCTCAGAACACAATTCTATTATCAATTCAAGCTTAAGAACGTATTATTAGTTGTCGATATAATACCGTGATTTATCTTCTCGCTTGTATTTCTGTGACAAGCGAGGGTTAAGCCGTGATGTGATTTCTGCGAAATAACTGCTTTAGTTAACTGCGCAGCGGAGTAGGACTATATCTGACAAGAAATAAATGAGATAAGCCATATCGACGTTACATACACTGCAGTAATCGCGCGCTTTTTCTTCCGTTTCTGTAGCAATTCAGCTCAGCACCAATATTAGTAAGATACCATATTGTTTCAAGGCCTCTATTTTCGGTTCATTGCTCCATATTATCTTGCATTTGTTCAATGCCTTCTTTCAAGGAGTGGAAAATTTTAAATAAAACCTCGATATTTTTAGCCCATAGATTGCATAATAGCCGTACAAAGAATCCAAAAAGAGATAAAAACTTTCCTTTTTTATAGTCTTCAGGCATTTCGTAAGCAAGCCTTCTCCTTCTTCGCTGAGAAATTTTTTTAAAGGTTTCGCTAAATGGGGCAGTCATAAAGTTGCGTCACGCAGTTTTTTTTTGACTGGAAGTAGAGCAGATTCTGTGAAACCAACTTAACAAATTCTACCGACATGACCTAGAAGAAGGAAGTATTGAAGACTGCAGATGGTGGTAAAAGGCTCGAGATGAACCCGCACTCTGCATCGTTCAAAGCTGGAAACGACATCACAGAACCTACACGAAGATGAAGTATAAGAGCTTGCTTAAAGTTCAACAGCACTTCGCTCATCGGGGGTAAACCTGAATGGTAATGGCCGTTATAATTTACTGCATTAACTAAAAGGCTGTAAACATAAGTTCGTGTTTTTGTCAAACTTTCTAATGGATGCGTTTGGCTGAAGGGTTTTCACTTCGAAAACTGGGCTCTTCGAGAAAGAGCGAAATCCATCGATACTGGTTGACATTGATCGAGACCAGATAATTTTCAAACACCCAAATTAAAAGGTACCCCTTTTAATTTTGAAAACTGTTTCTGAGCAATAGATCCACGTATGATGCACTCACTACTCGTATTCGCAGCAGATGTCTTGTTGCTTTTGCTGCCATTCTACCTCGAAAAAAAGGTGAAGAGGAGCAGATTTCGAAAGTGCTACTTTTCGCTTGTCGGAAACTCCGCCTAAATTTCGAAAAAAAAATAACGGAGTCACAAAAATTGTGTAGTGCAAAAAATGCACTTTAAAAATGTGTAAAAATATTTACCAAGTAATCGAGAAATAGCTTAAAAACGAAAGCGAAAATAAAAACTACACTAGCTTACATTTCATCCTAATACAGCATTGAGTGCTTGAGCAGGTGAAAAGGAACACAAAAATTTCAATAACAAGAAGAGCTTACATCATATGTTCTCTGTTCGTAGAACCTGGGCATTTTTGCTTCTAATATATCAACTTTCTTTTTATGTCACACAGGTTGTTATATAGAACTCTTTTATTGCCTTACGTTTCGGCTTTTATGCCGTCCTCAGAGGCCTGAAAGTAAGTCAATTCACCTCTATTTGCGTTTATAGCGACCAAACACCTGATCACACTGGTACATTCAATTCATCTGAGTTGGAAGTTACCAGGACTCAGAAACGTCTGCCAACTCACTGAGTGTCCACACAGAAGCGTAGCGTAGATGTTAGCTAACGCAATTTAGGAACGATTGCCACAGTAAATGAACAAAAACTAAGCATTCTACTGAAGCTAGAATGCTTATGTAGTACTGTGTAATTTTATAGCCCACATGATCTCAAAAAAGGCAACATATCACTCGTTATAGACAAATGCTCATTGCGACTTTTCAATGTCGATTTCGCGTAATGATGAACGAAGCCTCAAGAGTTTTTCGAGCAGAAATTTCGTGTTCTACTGCCAAGATGGTACAACTGACGTCAAA
>KN549633.1:2947-15966 GCA_000797555.1 Oesophagostomum dentatum | reverse complement strand
TTTTTTGCTCTTTCCCTTGCCTTCAGAATTTTAAGCAAGGGGACCCAGTGAGTACTATGCACGTAAATAGACTTGAAGACAGTGTGCCACCGAAATTTGGTTAATGAATTTTTCTAGTAGGACTATCACGGAGGGCCTGCTTTGTAACCTGTAACCTTACCATAGTAGCAACCCTCAAAAAGTATTCATTTTGGAAAAAAATGCGTTATCAAAGTGCCTTGAGGATAAACAGTCGACATGAGTAAGGCTGCAGGCCTATTACCGTCATTCAGATTCTTGTTTTGAGTTCTGTTCCTCGTTGCATTGTAGCTTTTTCTAGCAGGGATTTCATATTTGATAAGGCTGTTTCTCGAAAATGAGTAGGTTTTGGGGTTGGTGCTACATTATGGTTATAGAGTAGACCATTCCTGACGGTCCTGCTAGAAGAACTCACCAGCCAAATTTTGGTGGTACACAGCCTTTTAGACCTTGACATTTACTTCTTGCATAGTCGATTTCAGTTCCACTAAAAAAATGAATATCTTGAGCTAACTATAGAGCACTCCGCCTCATGAAGTGGAAAAATTTTAAACAATTTTCTGGAGTATTCTTGGTTTTTAAAGCACCAAACATTTCTAGGCTTGATTGACTATCCATGTTTTCAGTTAAAAAAATCTGTCTGCTCTATACTCCTTGGTGGTTACCTTTGCTTCTTGGAGGTTCGGTTAGATAGTCAAATTATGTAAAGAAATCGTGAACGGCACATCCGACAATGTTTTTCGTTAAAAAAGCGAAAAGTACCGATAGGTACAACACTTTTAGCACTCGATGCTCTTAGCGCCTCCTAAAGGTTAGAATAATTTTTGTACGAAGTCCAAATAGAGGAGAAATGGTGCTGATGATATGATTTCGTATCCCTTTATCGCTTCTTCTGTGCCTTTATAATAAATTGATTGTAATCTCACACGCACAGAGGTTCGAAATTTAAGGCGGAATAAACATTCTGCCTGACAACCTGTGAGACGGATGATTGTGAGCAGTTAAGCCGATAGGTTAACTTCCTTAATATTCTCCTTCGAGGTTTAGGTTGCAAATTGAGCATTTTATAGTCTTATATCTAGTGAACACAATTATGGGCCTGCATAGATTTTCCGTAGCCTACAATGTTTGCAGTGCGAAGTCACCCGTGGCGTAGCCATTGGGCACTGGGAGGGATAATATGGTGCCCTTTGTTGACCTTGCGTTTCATAACGATGTATAGTCCTCCGCTACGAGGAGACTCATAGCAATCCTCCTCTCCACTCTCTTTTTTGCATTTTCTTCATGATCATCTTCATCTTTCTTAAGGCGATACCATAGTTTTAAGTTAAAATTCTACAGGTGACGCTCAACGTCGGTAACAAGATGGTCTTTCAACAAGAGCACCCTCTCACCATAGTTTCTCCGCAAATGGTGGCCAGACCAGTCGGAAGCCAGAAAGTCGTCCATTCTCGGTGTTTTCCTTTGCCAAAGTCAGTTCATGGTTTTCGGGTGTTCGTCGTTCGCCTCTCTTTGTGAAAACAAAATGTTGTTGCAGAGATCGTAGCCTGTATGTCGAATGCGCTTTGGATCAGACTATGTTCTCACCCACAGGACGGTTAGAAGCTACTATAACGATCTCTAATAGGTAAACGAATTGCAGTTTGGAATGGCTGGGAGCTGTGGAGAAGTACTTCTTTGTTTAGGTGGAAACAATCGATAAAGTATGTCCATATGAACATAGTCCGTAAAATTGAAGTCGTAGGAGCGATGGAGACCGATCGCACAATTGGAGAGACAAATACTGTATTCATGGATACAACAGGTAATCAGACTACATCTGCGGCATGACGGCCGGCATCTGCAGAGTTTTAGAATGTAGTAGAGCTTGCAAAAAATTTCAGAACAGCCAAACATCCAAAGTTAAGTAGTGATTTCTACTATCCAAGTCAACGTCATTCAAAGCGGTTGAGATTGTACCGTTCAAAGTGGGCAATGTGCTGATCTTGGTCTATCCTGAAGCCTATGAGCCACACATGCATAAAGTATCTCCGAAAATTCTTTATTAATTAGCAGGAATACTGGAATTTAGTGAGATAGTGGCTAGGAGGACCATCATCGTTTCGTAGATATTAATGCACAGAAAAACATGAGAAACAGAGGCGCCAATTTCTCCTAGCTAGAGTTAGAAGCAGCAAAATAAGCCGCTTTATTTCACTTCAAAATTGCTACGAGGAACTGCTAAAAAGAAATAAATCTAGTTATTAGTTCAAGATTTCCTGGTTGGCCGGAGATTGAGCGGGTTTGCGCAAAAAATAACTTCTTTTGATAATTTTGAAGTGAAATCAAAAGACTTTCATAAGTTCTCTGTTCTTGAAACCTGGGCATTGTTCTTAACCAGTGGAAAGGCAAGCATAAAAAACTATCTCATCTAACAACCTGTACGGCTTAAAAAGAAGAAAAATTGCTCAAAAGGCTTTCTTATGCGGCAATTAAGAGAAGGGTAAAATTATGGCCGTCCCATTTTGAGGATTTTTGTGGGTAGACCACGAATCTTGAAAAGCGGTTGTGGTTACCTTCACTCTCGTTTAGCCATGGTCGTCTACACTAGCACCAAACTAACTCGATAAGAATACATTAATGTAACAGCAGTCTTTACCTACGTTCGTCTTCGAATCCTTTGGTTAAGACCCAGAGAATGCTTCCTCATAGACTTTCTAAGAGTTCCAGGTACTTGTCATTGAACTTGTCATCCCTACAAAGTAGGTAGCATTAACATCGAGAGAATTTTGAAAATGAAAAGAGCGGAGCAACACGAACCTACAGGAAGAAAAGCTTAAGCCTTCTAAGCTGCTTAGCTTTGTGAACTTCTTTTCTGTAACTGGATCTCGAAAGAACATATCCGACTCAGTTTTGTTTAAGACAATGATATATTTTAATTGATGGGTGTAGTGACTCTAAAAATATCCTGGATACGGGTGCGAGACTATCCACCCTGGTCGTCGGTTCTACTGTTGGCCCATTCAAATGCGGCTGCTAGCTCGTCCATATTTCCGTTTGAATTTGCATTGATTCCGAGTGTGAATAATGTAGCACCCCTGGATGCACACAGCATATGTTTACAGTCTAGCATCAAAGTTTCTATAGAAGGCCATTGGAAAGGAGTATTTCAACGTAGCTGTATTTGGTCGAAAAACCTTC
Source organism: Oesophagostomum dentatum (assembly GCA_000797555.1). Taxonomy (NCBI): domain Eukaryota; kingdom Metazoa; phylum Nematoda; class Chromadorea; order Rhabditida; family Strongylidae; genus Oesophagostomum; species Oesophagostomum dentatum. The sequence continues at coordinate 12,768 of KN549633.1, read as the reverse complement.
CAGTCCTTCCAAATCATAAGCGTTTGCCATTTCCCCAGGATTTTTTTGGTAATGTCATCTCACAACCATATATTTGCACTTGAATCACAAAAGCAATGTTGAGTCTGTTTATCTTCAGCAACAGGTCTGTAGTGCAGCACTAGACGCTGTGTGATAATCTCATAACTTTTGCTCGATAGCATTTTTTGAAAAAAAAATAAAGCGGTTTTATCTATAAAAAAAACAAAGCCGTTTTAGGTCACAAATGATAAAATTTTAGAAAAAGTTTTACTTTCTTGTGCCTGCGAAATTTATCATTGTAATTTTTCAGTAGCCACTCAAAAAAGTCTTGGTGCAACATAGGGTGAATATATGTATTATGCACTGTAATTGCATAAAATATTGCAGCCTTTTTTCTGTATATTTTCTTTAAATTCAATAAAGCTGCAAGTAACGAGAACTCTCCAAGGGTTAGATCTCATTAGGAAGGGCGAGCGGGCGAGTTTTTGAACCTTCGAAGAAACATCTTTCTTGGAGAGAGTACAGTATCCCCACGGATCCCACAGTGCAGTTCATTTTCAAACGTAATTGCAGAATCACTTTTTGGAGCATTCTATAATCTTACTTTTGAAGAAGCGAGAAAATGTAAACTTTTCCAACTTTTCGCTATTTACGCTGCATCACTTGCGTTGTTGTTAGTAGTGAGACTCGTGATTCAGATGTGAAACAACGCTGATTTACTTCCTCATTCTTTACTTCACACATCAAATATCACATGATGCTGCAGAAGTGGTCATAAAATCCAATTCTTATGCGGCACATTTTTGCATCTGAAAATTAGGCCATATATTAAATGAGACGTTTATAGAATTTAAAATGAGCAAAATGCAAATATACTGAATGCTAACTTCAGTAGCAAAGTAGCTTTCAGTATTTTTTGGAAATTTGTCTTGGAAATAAGTTTGAATTTGTGATCTTCTAAAATCTCTAGTTATTTTTGTAGCCTTATTTACTGACGAGATTGATTCTGACTGGAAGCTGGGGGTTTTGTTTTGACAACAACATGTAGTGTGCACCAAAAATTCAAGACTTTATTCTTTGCCCAAACTTCCCGTAACAGGATAATCTTATTCAAACTATCTGGGTTGGGATTCATGAAACTTTCGGCAAACCAAAAATGTAGTTTGGGCTAGCAACAAATGATCTACAATGAAGCATTGATTTTTAAGGTTTGCTTATCAGATAAAATTAATCACCGATTACTGAGTATTCCAGTAATTCTGAGTAAGAGCAAACCGAATACTTGATTACCCGAATAAAATTTTCATGCATCCCTGCCTGACGGTCTCTCTAGTTCACACTTCATCCGATCGTCATGTGTTATGTGCAGCTAACATACACTGACACAAATTAAGTCCTCGAAAAATCCGAGACATAAATATCGCATTTCGCAAACCTAAAGTGTAGTTTAGTACACACGATTCTTAAAGGAAGTGCTCATGGAAAAAATAAATTTCTGCTTTTCGCACGTTCAACATCTTATCATAGCTTCTTGAACATCTGTGAAAGGAAATATTTAAAGAACTTGGTATTTGTCGGGAAGTTTGCATTAAAAATGGGATCTTGGGGGAGCGGGGAGGGGGGAATCCGCCCCTTTTTTTGACCGAACTTGACGCGTCGGTCATGTCTTTTCGATCAGTTATCAGTAGAAAACAAGAAGAACATTCTTCATACCCCCTTACTAGTTGGGCTATCTGATTGGCACGTCAGGAAATTGGGAGGAGATGTGGCTGGGATTAGCGAATTCTAGGAAAACTTCTCGAAAAAAATCGACTTTTGGAACGGTTCCCTTTACTGTCGTTCCGAAAATTGTGGTTAGATTCTAAGCATGCGGAAATTACTATAGAAGTATTTATTCTTCAGTAAGTGCTACCTTCAAGTAAGTTATATTCACTGCGCTTAGACCTGAAGTCATTTTAGGTGTGCTGCAACCATGCTCAACTTACTACCCACTTATTAGCTTAGCTCTACAATGGGACTTTTTTGAAATTGGTGTATACTGCTACTGCTTACTTTGATGGCTAGCAGTATATAGGCTTTTATGTGAGAAAATTCGATTCGATATAATGATGAATACCTTGAGCATCCAACTAGTCAATGCTGACAGGAAAAATATGCCAACCTAATATTTTTGAGGTGTTTTCGAAAAAAAACTCAAAGTTCCGAATTTTTGATGAACCCATTTTAAATGCTTTAAAAATACTCACTATTAAACATTCCACTTTAAGGAGTTGGTCTGCCACCGTCTAAACGTAAGATCTGCGTTGAGGAAACGTACTCGTTCCGGCCGTCGTTCAACGTGCCAGCCCTACCGCCCAACATGGAAGTGCCCGGACTCATGAGGACGTCCTACCTGCTGAAAATCTCCGTCGGACGGGCACACAATTACGTGATTGCGTCACTTAACGTTAGTTTTTCTGATAACACTACGGATCTCCTTGGGATACGGTAGCCACCGTTTCAGGTTCCAATCACAATCGTCACAGACATTATTGATATAGAACGAGTAGTTCCTGCTGTTTCACGCGAAGGTAAGGCTTATTTCTGATAACTTTTATGGTTTCTGGTCAACTCAATAAACAAAAATAATGCGATCGCCCAAAATTACATTTATCTTAAATCTTTAGCGCTATAAGCTGAATTCCGCTAAACAGATGAGCCGAAACCCGACATATGTTCTAACAAATACGTGATTGCAGAAGTTCTGATCGACTTGAATCCGTCGTCGTCGTGGGTGTCCAATAAACCGCCGATTGATCTTCTCGCTTAGCAGCTACTAATGTCTGGATGATGATCGATAGCATATGATTTGTATATACACTGAAATCCTTGGATAAACCATAATAATTAATTTCCTGCATTGCATAGAAGAGACTTACATGAGAAGAAAATTGAGATTCCAGTGAGAGTATCCTCTAGTTGGGGAGCGCAGCTCCGGCTAGTGCGGTTGCTCTTTTTCTGGCTTCGATTTAGCTAACAGTGGCTCTTCCACGATTTCGATTTGTTGAACTGAAAAATGCTTGTATTAGCTAGAAAGTACGCAAATTTATACAGTGTTTTCGATTTTTAATGACATATAAGCGACTTTTGGCTCATTTTCGACAAGGCTACCATATCCCACCCAGCCCTTGTATTTGGACCATTAGTTTGGGATATCCCGATCACATAGCTCACTTAAATTTTCAATTCAGGTTTCAAAAGCTAGCAGTAGATGAGTGCGTCCTTGTTACTGGGTTTAGGTAGTGTAAAATCCTCAGCTCATGGTCTCGACTTAACTTTGGAAGGTGCTATAGAAATGGCGAAGGAAAAGGGAGAAAAACTTAGTTGACGCCTACGTCTAACCGTACAGAAAATAGAGGTACTCCACTTATTCGTGATAGGCAAAACTTCCAATTTGAATTGGATGTATATAGATAGATGAGATCATTCGTCAATTCCTTGAAGTTTAGTAGAATGTTCTTACGTTATTTCGTAATAGAGCGCTGCAAGTGTGGCCGAAACAGTGGTATAGACTTCGACCCCAATCCTCTTTTTCCGTTTGCTCGTGCCAAAGCGGTCTAATTTTATCTACAGCAAGAGTTGCTGATTTTTATTCAAATACTAGAGTTATTTCCTTCACTGTTCCGAAACTTACAAGCATTTGGAGTAAGTTTTGAGCAGTGACTGAATTGAATTTTCACAGCAGCGTCTACAGTAGTCGTGCTAGCTGCAGTAATTTTATAGAGAACAAGGTCCTCTCCTCTCATATGTAATCATCTCGGTATCTCTGATGCAACAACTAGTGTGAAGGGAAAGTCTTGTACATTAAACTTAAAAAAATGTCCAGAAATCCTAAAGAAACTGATGCAGAAGATGTATTGTACCATAATCTTTGTTCTACTGCGCTCTACTGCGCTTTTAACGCAAAAAGGCGAAATTGCAGAAGATTTCCACTCTCCTAGAAACATTTTTGGAAATTTTCGATCTTTCTAAGCTGTGCAGTAGCCCCTTTCTTCAGGCTTTCCTGTTAACTACCATGGGGGGTCGCTGACTCATAAAAGTTATGTGCTTAGCGGTTGTTACCTGAAAAAAAAACTACAGAAAAGTGTCAGCCTACCGTATGTCGCTTGTGTTTCTTTCGCTTGTTGTTCATCTCCCTCTTTCTTCTCCTCGTCTTCGCAGTTTTCCGACTGTTCCCCATCCTTCGGGTCTTGAACTCTCATATGCACCCTCACAGCTCCTCTCAACAACGTGTTGCCCCACAGAGCCATGACAGCGCCGGATTCGGGGTCCTCGATCTTTCCATCGATCATGCGACGACCGTCTAAACACGCTGTCTATGCACACTTTCATGTTCGGCGAAGAGAAGAACCTTGATTTTGTCGGCGGTGTTCTCAGCGTTTAATTTGCTGACAGCATGATGCGATTTTCTAGGGCTGTCTAGCTCCTTACCTAGAGTTCAAAAGTTGCTACTTGTTGTTACCTAGTGCTGTCATTCTTTAGCAGGTAAAACTGTTAGATTCTTGAAATCATTCAAACAAGTGCTGCAAAACATAGTGAACAGTTTGAATGTTTTATGTCCGTGTTCACTAAATTCAGGTCTGTAAACATCTCGTGAATGATTGTCACGTAAGTGTGGTAAGCTCAGATGTAGAATTCAGCAGGAAAACCTCCAGCAAGCATAATCAGGACGAAGCTATGGATCCTTTACCCAGCAGAAAAACTTCGATGGGTGAATCGGTTGCTTTTCGCTTGGCGGAGGTCACGATTCAGGAGGAGCTCGCTTGATTTTACAGCAAAATGAAAAAAATATAGTATTTGCTGGTCGTATCCATCTGTTTGACAGAATTTAGGAGGAACAAAGTGTATACATAAACCTTTGAAACTAGCGCTTCCTGATCTATCAGGTGGTACTTCTGTTGAAACTTGTCTACCTTGCTAATATGTCAAATACGAAGGGGAATTGCTGAACTATCTAAGGACATGCGGAGTGTTGACTCCCCCCTCCCCCGCGCTACTCCTATTAGCATTGATTAATTTCAAAAATGTCATATAAATACACATTTTAGTTCTTTGGTTTACCCCCGAGACGGTTATGGCTGCGCCGTTAGCCATTGTCGAATGTAACAATCTCAAGATGGATTGACAAATCTCACATCATTCGGTAGATCTTGAAACGTCGACTTCAAAAAAAAGAGATTATATCTGCCGCCGTATTTCGAAAGGATGTGACTCGGGCCGTGCGTGGCCTACCGTTCATGAGGCGCTCGTCTTGAAAACTCTTGTGTGGCCTACGCAAATGGAGCACGAAGCTTTAGTTGCACAATAGTACTGGAAAACTGCGCTTGAACTCATTTGATTATGAGGATCTAAAGTCGTATTGGGCCACGCGTGACCCAGGCAAGATCGTTTCGGAATACTGCCACTGGTTTTCTTTACCTAATGTTAAATTATTGCAGAGGATAGAAAAGTCACGCATGCTCGGTATGCCCCACCTATTGCCGACGATTAGTGAGGTTACTGTACTAAAACAAACAGAAATTCAAGAGCCGACCAATTGAAGTTGTTAATGGCTTGAAATAAAACAATTTCAATTAATAATGCGAGTCCAATTCCGAATAATCTGGGTATATGCAGACACGCGGACTTTTGATCTACCGTTTAAGTTTTTTTCTGAGCATATTTACTTGTTGGCAACGATAAGAAAATGTAGATTCCTTCAAAGGATTCTACCAAAACGAACGAAGGCAACACATCCATACCCACCTTTTGTATAAGTGATAGTTTGTCTCCTCTTCGCTTCTGTAAACGTCTTCAGATCCTCTTCGCTAATGCCAACCTTCAAATTTGTGTTTGTGGCATAGAATTCGACAGCGTCAGAGGGAGAATTCATCATTCCGAGCATTTTTAGTCTGCAAAATTAAAGTGAATCAGTTTGTATTTCGGAAGAAGTAATCCACAAACGGAAATATGACGAAATGCGTAGAAGTTGGGATTTCTTCAGAATTTATGTAAAATTCCTAGGCCAATGTTCAACGTCAGCGCGTTAATCGAAATGACAACCATACGGCATCAGCAGGGTGGAGCATCAGATAAAAATCAGGTTACACGGTTGATGCGACTAAAAACTGTAAACTGACGTTCTTTTTCACCCCTCCCTGCATTAGTGATGATCAGATGGTGTTAGATAAAGGATCATTCAAATCGCACAACTATGATCGATCGAGAGAGAAAAAAGATCGGGATATAAGACTGCCTTAAAAGAATTTGTGACTTTGGAGTGGGGAGATATTCATCGACTGTAGTGTACATGCGTGTACGTCGCCTAGACTCGACCACGTGATTACGGTAACAAGCCAGAGACCACATCGTGAAAAGGTAGCTATCTATAAAAAGATCTGTGCCCTTCGTGTTTTTACATACCCGTTTATCTCCATACATGTCTGGATTGAAGTGCGAATTCGCAAAACTGCAAAAGAAAATCTCGAAAGAGATCCTGCAACTTTCTGGTAAATGAAAGGAATTTTAGGAGGAAATCTTTAAATTCCAAGCACTAAACGAACGAACCCTGTTACTCTGCAAAAGCTTCATCTATTTACCCATACTTCGCTTGAGTGCAAAAGCTAGAACGAGTGTCAGAAATATCTTTCAAGCAAGGACTGTGTTTTCATGGCAAAATAGGCATTCTAACTACAAGATCTCTTCTGCGCACTGGAATTGGCAATGTTCAAGGACGAACACATGCTCTTAAAAGTTTTACTGATTTTCATAAGTGGAAGGGCACAGCAGGTGAAGGAAAAGTGCAATGGGACTTAGTAGCGAATGAGAGGGGAAACGTAGTATCGAGCCAGTCTGCTGGCCCGAACTTTTCATCCTCTTCTGCTTTGAGCATCGTTACATGAATTCTGAGTAGCATTCGATCCTGAATAGTCCTCAGGTTTACATCTCTCGTAATTATTTTGACTTCTTTGCCCGATATTAGAACAACGGTCTTCGCTTTTTTGGCGAAAATGACCATTAAATGCATTCGAGAGTTAATCATTGGCTCGAGGATTTCGCAGTCAAAAATCTGCTTTTGCGGTAATTTAGTAGTAGAAGAGGAATTTATCGAGCTAATGCTTCGCCATGATTAGTGACCTTTTTCACTCAAGGGTTTTTTACTGCTGAATAGTAAAGAATTTTTGGAGAAGTTGCCTCAATTACAGCAAAGCGGCAGTGATAAGGCTAAAATCTGTTATAGAATTGTTATTTAATGAGACTTGTCAATCTTATTCAATCTGGAAGAGTTTCGCTCAAAGGATATGAATGAGACGTGCAGATGTTTAATTTCTCTACTTTTAAAAGTGACAGAGCATTTTTAGAAGAGACAGTTCGCTGAATGCAGAGTTTTTGCTAAATCAAGTCCCTAACCTGATCAGTTGCCGAATTTAATTAGGTTCACAATCAAAAAGTGAACGCGATTATCGAGTCAAGAATTTGATGTAAAAAATACGAAACACTGCACCACACTGTAGTTGGAAAACTTGAATGCTACTGTAAGACTGGCCATCTTATTGCTGGTAAATCAAGCATTTGAAGGCATTTGAAGAGGTATTAGAGCTAATGGCAATGTATAAATAGAAGCTAAACACCATTCCTCATGAAAGCCTGCGAACTGCTTGACATTGCGGTTCAAGAAATGGAGAAACAGTGGTTAGATAGTCCATTTTAGTCGGATTTTTGAATTTCACTTTCAAAACTTAGACCTAACTGTGACTCAAGAGATGTTCAGCTCCTGAGAAACTCCCAAATAAGAACTATAAAGACAAGTGGGCAAAAATGCTGGCTTATTCTCGGTGATAGATCATAAAAGGACAAGTCAAGTTTCGGCTTCAGATCCTACTATTAGGAATCTTTCCATTCTAGTTCTCGGAATTTTATGCGAGAATGGTACGAAGTTTTGGCACTATGAACTTCTTCCAAATATGGGAAGAACTTGATCAGTTGAGCAGAACGGCTTCTTTGAAGAGTACTGAGATTTTCCAACTCGCTGAACTACAGTAGCATACCGGGCAATTCAAAATTTACCGCTTTCTGAAAAATAAAAGCTTTTGGAGAGGATAAAAACTCTGACACACATTACATATTATATAACTACTAGGAGGAAGCAGTTGACAATAGCCTTCTCCGTTTGCAGCAGAGAGAAGGGCTGGGAACGCGGAAACGAGTTTTGCTGAAGACGTATAGCATGCGAAATTGTCTACTATCAGGTCAGCATGACCATTGCACGCTAACCATGTGAATGTGAGACAAGAGGGGGTGGTAATGAGTGGGGAAAGGACAAGGAAAGCGACTGAGAATGACTAACTCCTGCAAATAAGTCTCTTAAGTAGCGCTGCTATCCCAATGAAACGCATGAGTCACGGTTAACGCGTTCGCTAAGCACCCAAAAATCGCGAAAATAAACTTGTTGAGCCTAGAAAAAACGTACTACACTGTTATCTGTTGTCGCAAAATGATGATGAGCAAGTCCTAGCGGGTCGTCGCCCCCTTGTGAGAAAAAACTGGTATTTCTTTATTCGTGTTCTTACCACAACAAAGAGATCTACTCACAAAGAATTTACGCACGTAATCATATTAGAGACAAAAGTGTTTTTAGAAGACTTCTTGAAGTCAAGTGCGGAGAATACTACCGAAAAATATTGTCACATACGTGTCACGAGGTCATCTGTTTTTGTTGGAGTATTGCTTCAGTTTTAACATGAGATTTTGAGGAACTGGTTCTTACACACAAATGGTCGAGCACAAAGAAATTTAAACTAAAAAAGATAGAAGCTGGAACAGGTTTAGCCCGTTTCAGCTTTTACTTTCATAACTCAGAGGACAGCGAACAAGTTTACATCTTCACGTCCTCAAACTTTTTTGAGATCGCGTTTTTAAGCTTTATTTTAAGATAGCCCCGGATTATGGAATGCTAGTAGTGTACGCAGTACTAAATAGGAAAAACTGGATGACCACGTCGTACAAATGAATCTGAAAGTGGAATAAGACAACTCCATTAGTACTGCCTTGGCTGCATTTCCTCAAACTACAAGCTAGAATCCGATTCGATTATTGTGGCTAGAATGAAACAACAGAATGACAGCTTCTTTGTATTTTAACGAAAGCTGGCCATGTTTTTTTCTGCAAAATTTAAAGACAACTGGATAGTGGTTTTCCCATTTCTATGAATTCGTAACTTCTTCTTCAATAAATTCTGATTAGTAGCGTTGGCCAACCTATAGGAAAAATTGGAAATAACAGGATGAATTGAGCACTGGGTTCAAAGTAAGCATCTTCCATTACGAATGTGTTTGTTGTAGAGTAGGACACAAACACCGTGGAATGGAACGGACTACTGCCAACGTCCATGAAAAATATCTATAGTCTTTTTCTAATTCTTTGCCAAACAGGTTCAGGTGGATGTTTTTATTAACTCGTATGAACTGATGTTTCGATCTGTTCGCTGCCTAGTTCGAAATTACAGTATTTGTGGTCAGTACCGCCAAACATCTAGCCTTTACCACTTCTCCGCGATGTTGAGCACAACTATTGTAAATTCGAACCGTTCTCAGGACTTTGAAGATGATGAATAGGACGAAGCGTAAGAGCGAGTTTGTTACTAGAAATATTTATTCACCTTATAAACCTGCTGGGCACACAAATAAATAGACACTGCAGAAAATATACCGAAGATTGGAGAAGGACGACTATGGAATCTGTAAACCTACCTAGGTATGTAAATGCGGGCGCGACTCGAAAGGAGAAGATTTCTTGCAGAAAGG
>KN549632.1:37037-52766 GCA_000797555.1 Oesophagostomum dentatum | reverse complement strand
AAGAATTTACGTACAGGCTCAACAGCCGATAATCTAGAAGCAGCATGTTTCCTAAACAAGATGTCACTGTCCTCTGGTTTACCACTGAAATCACTGGTTAAAGGTAGCATCATCTCTGAAAACGGAGTTCGAGATTCGGGTAGTTTACGAACCCTCGGTGGCTGAGTAGCCAAAAGCCAAAGGGAGAGCGCCGGCAGGCTGCTCCTTGCGGAGAAAACGGCCGAAACGTCGGGAACTGGGCGGTTCAGTTACGGAGGGTGTGGGGACGGGTTGTCTTGTCACTCTGTTTTCCGTACTACTTAAAGCGCTACAACCATTCGGTATATGTAGAGTTACATAAGCATTCCATGTCCACGCACTTGAGGCGGTAGGGGGTCCCAACAGAAGGAGCGCGACGAAGTGGAAAACTCGCCCGCAAAATTGCGAGTCTTCTGGAGCGATTTGCTCGCTCAGGAATGACTTTTGAGCCGAGAAGTAAACCCCAACCCTTTTTTGAGTTTCTTTTTCAGAATCTGTAGAGGACTCAGGAAGCGTTCTGCCAGCCTTTCAAAGGTTTATTTTATTGGTCATATTCGAGGTAGTTTTACCAGAATCCTGCTGCGGTTTTGATGTATTTCGTACCTCATTACATTTTAGGTTAAGCTTAAGCGTTTTGCTCATTATAAAACCAATGGTACTCAATGAAAGCATATTTAGCATACATATTTCTTTATCTAGCTGCTTGCTGTACCTTCCATACTACACTATGAACAAGAATGGTCAAAATTCGAACGATCCAAGTTTTTATGTCCACTGAAATTACAAGGGCAACGATAGTAGCAGCTCCTTTGTTACGATTTACGGTTTCCGGTTTACGACGAATTCTTACGATTTACGATTTACGGTTTTCGTAAATAAAATTTTTTGTTACGCACATCCCTGGTCGACTGTCACCAGGAAGTAACTGTTATTTCACTTCAAAATGCACTAGTTGGTGTATAAGATCCAATGTAACCCGGATTGTAGTAATAGTTAAGTCTTCTATGGGATAAACGAAAACACACTGGCAAATGAAGCGCAGCCGGAGGACTGACGGAGTTCTACAGTTTTTTGGAGCCTAATCAGCACCTTTAGAATACCCTTCTTATCCAATCTTCGTAAAAATTCTGAGAACTTCAATAGTTAGACCTTCACTTACCTTTTAACCACCTCGACCAGTTGTCCTTTATTAGTCTTTTCCTTGGACTTTTCCCTGCCTATAAGGAAGAGGTAGTTTGCAGTTAAAAGCATGTCGAGTTTGGACGGCTGAAAAATAAACGGAATTTTTTTTGAAAAAAGAAGAAAAACTATGCTAGCCTTACTCTAAATCGTCTGTCATATTTGCTAACCGTATGCGCGAAAAACACTCGTTCTCGTTTACCGACTAGGCTCTGAATATGCGAATTTAAGAACATCGCATTTTCGCTTGGACATGCACAAGAACAAAGACCCACTTGCAAAACTGGATGGTGTTCCAGACCAATATAATCTCCTACAAAATTCCTATTGAGCGAGAATCGTCGACGTTCCTTCTTGCCATACAAGAGATCTGATGCTCGTTCCTGCGAACAATTTGAGTGTTTATTTCGTAGCAGAATTTTCGAATAAAATTACTGAAATACGCCCAAAACCCACTTTTTGCTGGGCATGATGTTTCCTAGCATTGAACTGTCGCCAAGCCTTTTGAATCTTTCGTGCGAATCCATCGTACTTCCTTTCACGGGCCTCTTCCAACAAGAACAACTAGAAATAGCTAGTATTCCTCTCATCTAGATTTGTTAAAAATCAAATGCTAGTTCCTTATCAACTAAAGACTTTGAGTTGTTCCTTCATTTTGGATTTTTCATGAGAATAATGCGCAAGAAACCACACTGGGCAAAAAAAAATAGGGAGTCAACCACTTCCGTTGCGAACATATTGAGACAAGAGTCACACAAAACGGCGGTTGATGAACGGAAAATCCGGCATGCGTCAATTATTAAGCTTTTTTTGGTGGACGTATGAACTTTTGTGCTCTTACAGATAGCATCCGCTAAAATGGAAAGAAAACTTTGAGAGTGGGATCCAATCGAAAGCAATGGTTCTCACCTCCGCCTATTAAAACTGGTTTGAAGCCTTTCGTAGTAGCTGATAAACCCAGGAAAAACGCCGGCAGAACCACTGCTAACCAGGGAATAATACTTAGCGTAAACTCGAAAGGCGTAAACAGTGTAATAGTAATAATCCCCGTGTCCTCTTTAGTAGAAATCCAAAAAATCTCGTCCCTTAACCTTAATGTGAACGAGTTACATAGCCTCAAAATCAGCGCAGAGCATTTCTAAACAAGCAGCTTCCGAGCTATTAGTTGGACCAAAACAGTGACTCCATATATACTAAAGGCAATTACTGCTGGATCTGAAAACACTATACGCAGTTTGTATCCATATTCTCAAAAGATTTCCTGCTTTTCCGTGCACAAAAACATTAGGATAGAGCATCATAACCATTACAGTTGCGGAAAATTCGAAACGCTGTAACTCCTTCACATCAGGGTTAAGGGAGGAGATTTTCTGGATTTCTGTTAAAGAGGCCGCGGGATTTTTAATATATACATAGTTTGTGCCGTTCGGGTTTACGCTAAGTATCATTCCCTGGTAAGCCGCAGTATTTATTATTATTAGGCTGCAACATAGGTTCGTGGAGTTTTTTGCCAAAATTCTTAGTGAATAGGGTAGGCTAAAGGTTTGCTACTTCAAAGACCTGCATAAGAGTGGGCACTTTTAGTTACTTTTGGCTTGGAGAACTGTTTCTGAGAGTGGTCTCCTTTGCGACGTGTTATTGGCGTTCATTCGAAGTAGACGATTCTAGCTGCTTCTACTTCCTTCTGATCTAGATAAAAAGTGAAGAAGAGAAGTTTTCGAAGGAGCTGATTTTTGCCACTCATAAATTCGGCTTAGCTTTCGAGAATTACTTTAAAGTGGTTTACAAAGTTCAAAAAGGTTAAAAAAAACAAAAGCAAAAGCAAGAGCAAGAACTCAGTGAACTTGTGTTACAACCCAATACTTTCTATCTGCAGAGGGTTTTATTATTGAAATTATCTCTCTCAATTTATAGTATTCCTTGTAAGCACTGCCAAACCATTTAGTGTAAAAAATATTTGTCAATAGAACAATTTCATGGCACGATTTTCCTTGTACTGCTCGAGACCTAGGTATTATATCTTTTTATGACATTACTCTCTATAATGTATCTAGTATAAGTCTAGCTTAGCATTGCCGAATTTATGACGGAAATTTTGAGAAAATAGAAAGAAAATCATGAAAGTGTAATAAAATTAGGGTCGAAAGGGAGAGAATTAATTTCATCTTAAAATGAACGAAGCGCCCTTACCGACTCTGGATTCTTTATGAAAATCTTGCTTGTACCCATTTGGTATTGGTCAGGATCCATATTTACACTTCGACAGATGATCTGAAACGAGCTCGACTAGGTGCCTCGTCTTTTTTTTTGAGCTCTAGATCTAGTACTTACCTGACAACCCTGTCGAGGGTCTCCCCGGTAGGTCGGCCACGTTTCTGGTGTTAGAATTGCGTATCTCCATAAGAACTTCTCAAATGGTCGTCGATAAGCGAATCCTGCTCGACGGACACGAATGTTTTCCCGCAATCCGAGGTACTCGACTTGATGTCGTACTCTGAATGTCTGCCATAGATGTGTTTGCCTTACAAGTAGATCAGTCTGCTAGATTTTGAAATGGATTCGTTAAAAAGTTACCTCTGGTCGTCCCAGTCACCGGGTTTCTTCGTCTCGTTAGGTTTGATACATCTGACATAGTGCGGCGTGCATTTCATGAGTGATTCGACTAGAGCATTGGCCTGGTTCTGAAGAGCACTGTGAATGAAGCAGAAATTCATAATCCACCTATCTTATATGGAAGCGCTAAAAATGTAGCAACCCTAATTTTGGTAGATGCAGTAGTTGGCCTTTTTCCAGCAGTAGCATTCACATTTTCGGGGAACAGCGACCGAAGGAAAGCGCTGAAACACATGGAAATGAGACCAGACTCTTCATTCGTGGCTGTATATTAGGAACCTAGAAGATTATCGTAAACACATGATTCACGAGTACCGGTAATAGTAGCACAAATGTTTTGTTGAAGCGTCTATTGGCGCAAATCCTTTATTTTCACTGCCATAAGATGGGTGCCTTGGATAAAGATTGTGAAAATGCCTTACACTGTATTCGCAAATTTTTAAAAACTCCTAAATGAGGAGCTAATGATGAAAGCGGGCAAAATTCAATACTTCGTTGGTGCTAACCCTTGCATTTCCGCGCTGCTGTCCGAAACGCGCGCAAAGTCGTTTTGCGCAGTGACAGCGATGACTGGCGTAGTTATCGTTACAGAAATTCTTAGCACTGGCGAGTACATCGAAACGACTGCTACTGAACCGGGTTTTTGTGAGCATACGTGATAAGAAGGGAAAATAACAAAATGATTAGAGCACGGCAACAGTTTACGGAGAACGAAATACAGACTAGAGATGCACGTTCATAACTCTCTAAGGAGAAATTTGAACAAGCAGGAAGGCGATGGTATATAAAGTGGTCCATGATTATCTGAGTAGTAACTGTCATCCCCAGGTCAGTCAATGATCACCGTACTCGCTCCATATCCAGCATTTAATTTTTGTTTTCTTTTGTGTAGAAAATGAGGACTGAAGCTGAAAAAGGCGTACTGTTACTCTCTGGTAGAGAAATAACTTTCAGATGCTGTAATAGAGATAATTTAGCAGAACGGCAGTTAACAATATGAATGTGGCTTTTGTTCATGCCACGTAAAAATAGCACTTACACTGAGTAAAATTCAAGGTTTTAAAGGCAGCATCCACGGGAAAAACGAATATAAGATTTCCGCATTCTTAGAATACCTTCCACAAGATTTGTCCAAATCCAAAACTTGTAATTCACCGAGAAAATGCTTCGTAAATGTTAAAAAATTTGGGGAAGGTGGACGAGTTGTCCAGCTAATAGAAAGAGCACCACAAAGCGGATACGTCACGGAACAAACTTTCGGAAGAAGATAATTGTAAAAACAACCACCATCGGTCATCCGGAGGTTGATGCCAGAGATCATAACGATCATAAACGTCCTAAACCAAATTTAAACAAATAGCAGGAACTCGCAATTTCCGATCGTAAGCACAAGCACACAAACTATAGATCTGAGCTGCAGTGGTCTCTCTCCATGCAATACAGAGAGGAAGCCTCACTGTCTACGTTCGATTGTCCCAAGATCTGCGAAATGCACGAGGAACGGACAACTCGTCCATTTTGCTAACTTGGGCCATCCTTAGGGAACTGTAAATTTTGTGCTCTCTTATTGACATTCTTTCAGAAAGTATTCTCAATATGGGAAAACCTGATAACTCGTTTTTCCATGGGTGCTGCCTTTAACGAAAGTTGCCCTCGATCAAAAAACAACATTTTTATAAAATATTTTGTACATTTGCTCGGCAGATTTTTTACATCTCAGTTTATTTTCTGCACGTACTTACAATGTTGCTATTTAATTAAAGTACTTGAAAAACAGGTGACCATAAACTCACTTGGAGCTTTGCTGCATTAGCAGGATGAGATCTGGATAAAGCACGTCACGGTTGCGATCGCAAAAGCCATCAACTTCGTAAACCACCTTCAAATGCAGATCTTTAGGCAATCAGATTTTGCTAATGAATACCACTGG
Organism: Oesophagostomum dentatum; assembly: GCA_000797555.1. NCBI lineage: Eukaryota > Metazoa > Nematoda > Chromadorea > Rhabditida > Strongylidae > Oesophagostomum > Oesophagostomum dentatum. The sequence continues at coordinate 47,026 of KN549632.1, read as the reverse complement.
AGTTGAAGTGTTTGCTATTTTTTATACTTGAATTCTTAAAAATCAAGATCAATACGGTAAAAATGTTCCCCAAACTTGAAATGTCATTCGAAAAGCAAAAAATATAGCGGTGATTTATATGGTCCCAATTATACAGAAATTTATCACTCCCCCATTACAAACATTCAAGTGTTTCCTGCAAACAAAAACTTGTAAAGATGTTCGCATGACTCGCTCCATAGCCTTCTTGGTCAACACACTAGAGGGAAATTGTTCTTTTGTTTTCAACAATTCGACCTTTTTAGCTTATGCTTCTAAGATTCTAAATCCATACATTCGAATTTCGAATAGAAAAATGAAGCCAACTATTTTGATCAGTGGGAAACGATGGCCAATCGACAGGACAAAAATGTCCGGCGGAATAACCGAATTCAACTAAAAAGCAATTATTTTCAAAATAAAAGGGACCAAAGCGGTTTCGGATTCGGAATAGATATCAGAGAATACTTTCAGAAGGATATAAACATTTTCGAGCGAATTGGCTGCCGTTGTCATGATGGGAACTCACATCGCCGGCGTAATGCTTGACCAGGAAGCATTCAGCGCCCGTCTGATAGTGTGGGTGAGACGAGAAGGTTTTGTTCAGATGGCTCAGCAGCTGGGCATCGACTCCTTCGGACTGTCCGTGGTTCTGAGCACAGACGTCGTCGAGAATGCACATTATTCCTAAAATTGAAGCCATGTCAGGCAGACTCTGCGCATACTATCTCTCGAGGTTAAAAGCGAGGCAGCCAACCGCAACAAAGTAGCTAGCTCCTACACCAAGCACTTGGCACCCCCTTCGGCGGCTGGATCTGTAGGGCTGCGTGCACTGTGGCGACAAAAATGCAACGCACAAACGACTAACAGCCAATCTCGCTTTCAGATTCACGGTGAATTGATTTAGAACATTAGAAACTCGTTAATTTCTTGTCAGCTCATGAAGCAAAGAGTGAAAGTTGCATCGGTACTAGTTTCCAAAGCGATTATTTTCAAATAGCTTTTTTTGCCATTAATTACCGAATGCCTTTTTTAGGAATCATTTTTAATATATCACTGAAACTTCTTCCGGCTCTAGAGCTTTGTACAACCTTTCTGGACTGGGATAGTGAACGGCTGCCGACTGAGTAAAGATTCAGCTTGTATATGCCACATATTTACGTGCACTATTTATTGTATTTATAGCAAATGATTCAATGAATCAATGGATCAACGCATTTCAACGAAACGGACATTTTCATAGCCAGATGGAATCAAGAGTAGTCTGCCCTACGCATAATTAAGCATTGCTTAACAGAGCAGCCTAAGGGTCGCCCCATACTCCGCCAGTACAAAAAACCAACTGGCGAAAGTGGCGGCGGATAACGCAGTAAGTACGTATCGATCTGTCCCCGCGCATCGCGCGATCCGCGTCTCTCGTCACTGTCGCCAATTCAGTTTGGAGGCATCGCCACCTTCGCCAGTTGAAAATAGAGCGATCGTTGTTGTTAGAGCAAATTTCTACCAAAAATTTCATGTGTTCGGACCTTGCCGCACACGCACAGCATCCATCCTCAACCTTCGTCGCTACTACCGCCACTGTCACGGCGATAGCCTCGATACTAGCGGAGTATGGGGCGACCCCAAGAAATTTTGCCCACCTGGAGGTCTTTTTGACTCAATTAGATCGCAGACGACCTTATTGTTGAAATAGTCGATCTCCTGCCAGCGAATCTGCTCGCGAACGTACTCTTCCTGCTCGGCTTTTAGCGTCAGCTCAATGAAGATCTGTTGTAGCTTCTCGTTGACGAAGTTTATACTAAAGCAGAACCATGAAAGAACATGAATTTCTTTGGAATGCGGGTAATAGGCTTACCAAAATTGCTCGAATCCATTGTGATCGAATATCTCGAAGCCGTAAATGTCAAGTATACCGATAGATAAACCCGTACTCATACCGTCAGCGACTTCTATCGCTTGGTTCACCGCATTCACTTTAATGACGTAATTTTGCTTGACAGAGAATGAATGCTGGCGAAAGCCTCACCCAAGTAGTCGAAAACACGAGAGTGGATCGCCTTCGTCCACGCGTCCCTGGTGTAGTTCGCCTGCTGAACGTTCAGCGTGACGTCGATCGTCTCGGCTTTATTGCCCCATCTGGAAAAGCGCTGTTCTGCTCAGAACTAGAAAAGCTGCACAAAGCAAACATTCGAAGGTTACGTCAAATCATAAGAAATTCGAGCGAACAGGCATAGATCGAGTACTAGACTTGCAAAAATATGCAGCTCTTAGTAAACAATTCTACTTACAGTGATTGTTGCTAAACTAGTTCAATGATCTGGACTGAAGACAGTATAAAAATCCTTTTTTCTGCATTTTGTTGTCAGAAAGGTAAAGACTACTCGGTGTTTCGTCTTCCTCCTACACATTAATGTTTCGAGTTTCCGAATACTTCGAACGAATAATCTTTTTTCGTGAAGTCAGAGCGAGGATTTCGAAGCGTAAAGGAAGTTTTTAATAGTAGTTGGCCCAGGTAATACTGCTGTTCGATAACGCTGACCAGTCTTATCCATTAGGAGGGAAATCATGATTTCGTTGCGAGAAACTCGGGGTTAGTACTCGAAGAAACCAAAATATCGAGTTTAGATAGTGCCGATTAGTCTCCGATTTCTCCCAAGTCTCTTGTGACTTGCTGGGAAAAGTGCTAAAGGCTAGGGATGCTTTGTCAACAGCTTTAAAAATTGTTCATTTTCAGAATATTCGAAACTCCGTTTGCTCAAGCATACTTTCTAAAACTTTATTTCCAAACAGTGAAGATTTTAGCTACACTGTTAATTAGAAAGTATATGAAGAACTCTTTTTAGTCTATTTTTGAGCGAATCAAATTGATGCTAAGACTTTTTGATTATTTACTAGTTTAGCAAGTGAATCACCACACCTGCTCTCCATTTTCCGTGCTGTAAGCTTCTGTTGAATGGCTTCTGTCGGAAGTCCTAGCAAGAAGGCCGGATACTGTAGCACTAAACGAGGAATTGATCGAAGCATTAATCTATAAACATTTTTAGAAAGTTGCACTACTCCTAGAAGGTTTTCTGGTACGGTGGAAAGTATAGCAGATGGCGAAATGCAAATCGAAGTAAAATAGATCTAAAGGAAGAAGGAGAATTTTGGCTTTGTTAGATAGAAAATTTCATTTTTTGTATTCAAGCTCAAAATTCAAGCTTTATCTTCGGGGTGATGAGCAAATACTGCATTCCATCTTTAGTTCGGAAAGTGCACATCTTATTCTAAGGTCCTCAACTTCAAAAAAAAACTTGTAAAAATTTACTATCGGGGTTGTCGACTGCTGCGTAGTTGTTCTCTTCCATAAACGTGATGTTTCCAATATGTAAGATGGCCGACACAAGCTTCAGGATTTCGAGCTGAGTCTCTTCGCCGATGCCGACCACGCTCATCGCATGCTGAAATTCATGAAACCAGATGTATGTTTTTTCCACAGTAAACGGACCCAGACGCTGCTGATAAGCGACTTCCGATTCTGCCGCTTAGCTGCTATAGATCTAAATACGGCGAGGGCTTACAAGTGTATTTTGGAACTCCTTCGCATCGTCAGTGTCCGCAGCTTTGTAGACGCCACTGTGATTTAGATAGTTGTAGTAGTCGAGATCTCCGATACCCAATGTTGCTGAATTATTAGAACCTCAATAATTGTGCATCAACATGTCTCTTAAACACAAATTTTTGTATGTATATCTCTGAAACAGAATTAAGCAAAAGTATTAATTTGGAACTAAAGGTAGTCGCCAAGAGTACTAGATTTATGAAGCTTTTCTGCAGTAATTTCGGAAGAATGCTACCTCCTGTTTAGTTTATGTTGAAAAGAAACGAATGGAGATCTTGGAAGACCAGAACTACAGTGCTTCCGACTGCGAAGCTTTGATTTTTAATTCGTGTACGGCTCAGATCAGTGCGACAACCGCACACTAGGATGTGGGTCACCATGGAATGGGCGTCCATCGGGACCCACCAAAGACTTCGTGGGTGAGCGTAGGGGGATTCTCGAGGTGGCATAGCTCAAACAAAGCCCGTTGCTGCAGAAACTGGATAGCTATGTAGTGAGGACAATTTTCCATATTTTTCGTGCCGAGGCAAATAACAGCAAAGAACGGCTATCGGTCAAGACTAACAGGGAAAAATTACTTAAAGGCAGCATCCACGCTCAGAACGCTGGTCCTGATTTCTCCATGGATTCTGAAAGGGGAGTTCAAAGACTGGGCTGAGGTTCAAACTTCTCGGCTCAAAAATCATTCACGACTGAGAAAGTCGTTCTAGAAGACTCGTCCGCGATTTCGACGATGAGTTGTTTGTTTAGCTGTGCGCACTAGTTAATGCATTATAGCAGTGGGTACGAGTGGAAATGCAAGACTCCTCCAATTCCTCGTGCTTAAGGCGGTAGACTACTCTAACAGTGAGGTACTTACCTCTCAAACGAGGAGTAAACCGGTGCAGCTCATAGAGCCTGATACGGAGGTCGAGTGGCTCCGGAAAGAAAAGGGAGGAAGAAAAAATTTCTTAAAAGGTGAATGGTGCGGGTTAAGTTAATGGACATTTTTGTTGTCGCAATGTTGCTTTTGCAGGAAATTTTGTAATAAAGGTATATTTCTGAGAGACTTAAAAGGGAAAAGCAAAAGGAAAAAGGAGAGAAAACTGTCGTGCCCTTCCAGCCATTATTGCGATAAAGTGGTCGTCGCCGAATATCAGTGACGGAAAAACTATGGTGGCGACGAGGACACTGTGCCAAGTATCTATGAAATGAAAACGTGTAACACCATGAGGCATAGGACAAATATGGTGGGTTAGCAGCGAAATAACTAGGCTTTGGTGTGCACTGGAAGAAAATCGTTAGGTATTTGCGGTCAGGGTGCAGCTGGTGTTGGAGAAAATCCAACAGGACTTCGTAGTTTTCTGCGGACTGAGCCGGTGCCCTAGTAGTCCTGCCGAAGAAGACGGCCGAAATTTTTCTTCTAATACTGCTGACGATTTCCCTATCACAAGACTTTTTGTAGAGAAGAGGGTGAAACACAGAACAGCGCAAAGTTCAGTTCAGTCTGTGGCTCACCTGGGAGCATCTTTTTCAAAAATGAAGGCGGAGAAACTAAAACGAAGGACGCTACTTTGCAAGGCTCATCTTCAGGTGCTATTACATCTTATACACATTAAATCTCCGCAAATCACCTTCTCCCTTTCTTAAAAAAACTTTTCAAAGGAAGTTCGAGTTCTCCAGATAGATGTGTATAACCATAGGAGTTTCTTTAAACTCACATCTTATGTTCTTCCCAGCTCCTGCACAAAGCTGGTAGAAAATGTGGAAGTTGCGATCACCGCGATTTTGTTGGACAACCCTGGATTTCTCCAGCAGGAAGTTGGTCACCTATAAGTTTTGGATCAGGACCGCTGCCAAAGTTTTTGAGCTTCCCTGAGTACCTTGCCACCAATTGGTTCTCCGCCTCTGCCAAAGTTAATCTGTACATACTTGCCGAATCTGGATGAGTTCCAGTTCCTTACGGTTGCACTGTTACCGAAGGCTTCGAGAAGTGGATTTGACTGGAGTATGACGTCTTTCACGTGCTAAATCAAGCAAATTTCAATGGTTTCTGCAAAATTAAAAGAGATTACGATTTTCTACTCAGTCGCACCTGTACTTTCGGACCACCTCCTGAGATTCGGGATATATAGCTCATGATATATTTCGCAGCCACAGTCTTGCCGGCTCCACTTTCGCCGCTAATAATTACACATTGCGATTCATGGTCAATAAGCATATTCCTGAAAACTATAGGCAGTCTTGCAACGGAGGCATAGAATTCTCAGAATCATGGTGACTTCATGGTCAAGTGGAGTAGGCATTTCGCCACCTTTTTCTTCTGTGTGGACTTTTGGGGTAGAACGTGTCGAATGCCCTTATAGTGTCTTAATAATACGAATACCACGAAGGTTCAGTGCTCGTTTTGAAGTTATAACCTTTTTTTAAGGAGAATCCTTCCGATAACCCGAGGCTTTGATTCACATCTTAAAATTTCGACTGGATCTATTGAAATAATCTTTAAGATGTGGTTAAACAGAGCATGTAGTACTAGTAACGCTAGCATCGCAAAACCAAAAAAATCTCAGAAATCTCCTATAAAATATGCCTTTTAAAGCATGCCTCTGCAGTAATAATATTTACAAAGACATGCCTGCTTTGGGGGTAATCTTAACGATAGATATTCCTAACAGACTAAAGCGCTTTAGAATACATAGGCCAAGGACATTTCCACTCTTAAAAATATGGGTTGCAACTTTGTTGCACAGTCTTCTGATTAAAAAACAAAACAAATAATGCAGAAGGAATCAAAATACCATTATTTATATACCTTAGGCTCGCATATCGTCGCGTATAGTTTAAAATTAGTAGGGAAATAGCATTTTCAAAGAATTTCTTCTAAACGAGGATGCTTCTTACACAACTGCTAGAACTGTAGATAAATAGTAGATAATCCCGAAAAAGGAGCAGCTTTTAGTAAAAGTCTTCCCTGCATCTTACGTACGTAATCTTCCAGAAAACTGTCAACTTTGTTACACTGCAGGTGCAATTATTACCATTTTTTCCAAAAAATATTTCATGTGCGAGGATTGCGATGACGAAAGTGTAAAAGACTCAAAGACTCGATTCTTGGCTTGTTTGAATAACTGATATGCGACAGTCCGAATGTTGTGGGATCTTCCAGAAGAAAGACCCTTTTTATGCTTCAGACGATGGCAGCCCACCTGTACATGTTGTCGGCCAAGGCATAGATGTGAGGAGGGTTCTCGTACTGGGCAGCTCCTTGGTACTGGTCCATGTCCTTCTCAGTAAAGTACGGCATTTGTTTGAACGGATTAACTGAGATAAGTACGGGGCCAATATAGGTCTGAAAATCGAGTATTACTGCAGTCGACTAGAAATCCGGAAATTCATCTAATGCTCCAGTGAAGGGCCTAATGATGAGAAGAAAGAAATGACAAGAAGTCTGAAATCTCACAGCAAGGCTATAATTGCTCCTCAACACCAAGAAATGGCAGAACTTCAAGAAGTGAAAATCTAGAATTTTTGGAGACCAGAACTCACAAAGATGCTATTTCCGTGTAGCCGCTTCTTCAGATTGTCGGTAATGGCTTGCTCGGTAAGTTTGCTGAGCAGGACCATGTCCTCGACTCCGACATGCTGCACGTTCACGTTTGACTGCCAGTGGAACGCCTAAGACGAAAATTTAGGTAGAAGTCTGTTAAGAGATTAATACGACAGCTATAAAGTGAATAATGTTTTGAGAGTGAGACGCTTTCAAACGGCAGATTAGATTTTACTACTCCATCTTCACAAAGCTTCAGAGCTCACCAGTAGTTTTACATGAATTAGTGTTTGGTATTTGCATAAGTCAAATTAGTATGGGTCTCATTTGCATAAAAAGTTGTGTTTAATGGCACCGGAAAATTCTGTCGCTGAATTCTGAAAATCGCGAACGCTACTGGAATGAACCGTTCACCTAAAACTTAAATGTAAATAGCACCATGAAGAGCTCCGTAGTTTCCTTTAGCTGTTCTACGAGTTATATGCAGCAAAAGCTTGTCGAAACAGGGTAGATAGGCGCAATAGCCTTCACACAACTTGCACTGACAGAACTGTCAGTGTATATACTCGTGTGATGGTCAGAAGTTCGACCTTTCTTCAAAGTTGAAGATAATTATAGACAAATTCAAGGCATGGCGGACGCTGCTCACGACATCATTACCACAGTAGCTCGACAGCCTTGTTGGGACCTTTAAAGGCAGCATCTACGCTAAGAACGCCTTCTGAATTCTGATGGATTCTGAAAAAGAAGCTCAGAAAATAGGCTGAAGTCCAAAATCTCGGCTCAGAGTTTATTTTTGGTCAAGAAATTAGCCCGAGAAAACTCGTCCGCGAGTTGCGAGTTGTTCACCTCACTGGTATCACAATTAAGACGAGATTTTCGTGTTGCTGAGCATCGCAACAGGTGAGCAAAGAGCAACTAACAATAATCTATGCCTTGCTAATGCAGTATTTACGTGGCAGCCATACGCCAGAATCGTTCAGAAATTCAAAAGTATAAAACATTAGGTCGCTGCAAAACTCTCTAAACACCAGCTGTCCCTTTTTGAGAATGTGGATTTTCTCCGACTGCATTTTCAAATGTTACGCTTGTAGTGAAGCCTTTTACAGTCCACAAATTCGACAATTCTAGACGTATATGTGGCCCAGTTTCATTTCGAAAAAAATCTAAAGAAATAGGGTTCCCAAAACAGAAGGAAAAGTAGATCTGGCAGTAGATGAAGGTCCATTCTATCTAACTGCTGCATCTTTTTCATTAGATCTCTCCTGGTTTCGACGGAGAAGGCCTCAGAATTGAAATTAGCATGGGCGACCGCTAAGTAGCAGTTAAGAGCTATTTTTGCAATTTCTGGCGACTTCTTTGCCAAAAGAATCAGCATTTTATAGCTCCATCTCATTAATTTTGTAAGCCACCATGCGCTTTCCTAAAGGTCGAAATTCTTAGGAATTAGAACCTTAATTTTTCACTTTACACGGGAGCTAGCCATGAAGCACAGGCAAGATGACTTTCGATTTTGTCGCGGCGTTCCAAGGCGCAGTCTCACCGAAATCGTATTTCAGCGAAAGGCGTTCATCACAGTAAGATAGGTACTCAGGAGCAAATCTGTGAAAAACCTGGATTTTGGGAGGATTGAAATGTCAAACTAGGTACATCACGAGGGCGGGCGCTCTGATTTGCTCCCATCCTCTCAAAATTCAGTCGAATCACGTAGCAGTTTGCACGTGCAGCATAGGGATTTTGATATCCGAGACTGACTGCTGCGACTAGGTCAAACTGGGGAATTTCGTCCCGATTGCTCTTTGATTAGACTTTTTTTGAAAGTTCTTATTGGAGTGCGCTTCCACTCATACTGGTACACTATCTAGTTGTTTATAGGTCCTTGCAGGAGTCTGAAAAAGGTTTAGAACATTTAGTAGGAAAACTCGTAAAAACATCTTGTCGACTCGGCTTCAAAAACAAGGTTTTCGGATATTTTGTCGAATGGTAAGCAAATCGTTGGAATCAGCGCTTACGACAGAGCAGAATCTGTTGCCATCTCAGGTACGAAAATGAGGTGTGACTGTGATTTTAATCACCAGTTGTGGGCGAACCGCCTATTCTTCATCTTTGAAACAGTGTGCCTAACCTTACCCAGGGAAACGGTAACGCTTGAATCCGTCAAAGAGACGGTGGATTCACTCATCTCTAAAAGCCAGGTCCTCAAAAAATAAACCATACTGAAGAATAATTCTAACATTTAAGTATTTATTAACTTACGAAGCTTTCGACCTTGTAGGAGAGAGCTAAGTAGTGGTTTAATTCGACTTCTATAGCTTGAAAGTAGCTTGAGAAATATGGAAAATTCATTTTCTGTGCAGTACACGAATCACGCATTTTCTTCCGAGGCATGCTAAAAGCTCATAGAGCCTTGATTACCATAACTTTCCTCCCCTCGTATAGTTAAGATGATGTTCTCTTAGAAAATCGGTCGAATGATTTGCTATCTTGTTCTCTGAAGCGGAGCAAAATCGAGAACAGAAGGGTTCCAAGAACTGGTAGCCAAACTGTTTTCGTTTGTAACTTTGTGGATGGCGATGGATGAAGGTGATCCTCGTTCCTTTGTTATACACAGTAGACATTTTGCGGATAATACTGGTAGCTATGCATTCTTGTAAGGTTTCGAATAAACTCCGTCCACCTTTCTTTCCTGAGGAAGAATTGCTTCTTTGTTAGCAAAGTATTTCTAAAACAGTCTTTTTAGAGCACTATTTCTTAAAATAATTTTAGGCCTCCGATATTTGCCTAAATCTTTAGGTTCTGAAAATCCAAAACTCGTTTATTTGCTTGATTATTTATTTATTTATT
>KN549632.1:16941-28564 GCA_000797555.1 Oesophagostomum dentatum | reverse complement strand
GAAAAATCTGTGACGAAGCTGTTTTGCTGTCCAAAATATTAGATTGGCGTGAAAAAAATTTTGCAAGTGCAGTGGCTGCATTCGAAACTCTATAGAGGACCATCTAAGACAACTGTAGAACATGTTATCAAGGGTTCTTTCGCTACAAGATGGTTCTTATTTCTCTGATGTAGGTTGTCACGCTAGAACGTCCACCTCCAAAACTATGCAGAAATTCAGAGTTGTTGGACTTATTTCATTTTAGAAATCACGCATCAAAGGCAAAGCCATGAAAGTAAAGAGTGTTAGTGGCTTCGTGTTTCTCATGATATTGGTTATCATAGCTCATGTAGTACATAACTGTTCAAATTATTTGGGCGGATGTGCATTGTTTGCGGCACATTTCCGTAGCCAGTGGTAAGCAACTGTAGAAGTTAGGAAGTAATAATTGAGTCAGTAGTTAACGAAGACAACCCGCTTCTCTGCAAAGGAAGCATAGCATGACTGGCCAGGAGATTTATTTGTATTTGAAGAGTATAAAACCAGAAGAGTAGAGAATTTCGCAAGTTTAAAGCAAGTCAGCTTTTTCAGCATATTTCTCGGTTTCCACGGTCCAAGACGTTACAGCGAAAAGCTATGCAAATGAAATAATTCTCGCACATTTGACAGCAAATTCCCTTCTAATTTAGCATGCAATCGCGCGTCAGAACCGATTCAACCAAATGCTAGAATTCTTCGAAGTAAGGCTTGCTGGAACAGACTTTTTGGACAATTTCCGTGATAAAACTTTAGAACCACAACTTTTGAAATGCTCTAGCAACCACTTTGTTACGCTTAATTAGCCGTTGGTATTACGCTTAAACTTGCTTATTAGCCTGAACGAGGATATGACTCATTAAACCTGAGGCAAGGCTTGCGGAATTTTCATAGCACCAACCTAATATTTTTCAAGACCATGTGCTAAACATAAATCCACCAAAAATGTAGTACGCAAAAGCAAGCGAATTTCAAAAAATTAAGCAATGCAATAACGAATAATAATTCTCTACAAAGTAAACAATTTGAACGATTAGAAATGCTCAGAAAAAATTATATAAGGATGTATATGTGTAGATAACACATTTTTTATACGACATAAGTATATAGATCATATAATAGTACACAAACTTTTGATGTCCATCCCTCTGCCTTAAAGGCTGTTAGGTGTATGACTTGTACGGCCTTACGTTTCGACGCCCTCTATGTACTAGCACTATATAAATGCACAAACAAAACGTAATAAGAATAATAAGTGATAATGTGATCTTTCGGAACCCTCAGCCATGAAAAAACAGAAAAAGATACAAATGTGCCGTCAGAAAAGAAGCATCTCTGCATGTGATATGAAAGAACTGGGTTCCAGAGTCTCATTTCAGATTCTGAAAAAGATATCGGAACAATGAATTTATTTCAGAACCGCGCAAGTGAAACTGGAGGAAACTTTTATAGGCATGCAAGAAAGGAAACAAGATATTAAAGGATTTCCTTTAAAGAGTAGGTTCGAAAGCCAGGATGAACCGGAAACAGCAAGAACATCACCATCATCTCTGGTGTATGATCTCCTCGGTGTTCACTTGGAACTTTCAATGCCTACTCACCACTGAAAGTCCCCAGTGAACACTAAAGAAAACCTCCCAACTTTATGTGCAGAAGGTGAAACGGAAAATTTTACAGCGATGGCGCTAGGCGTACTATTAGACTGCAAAGCAAACTTTTGCAAACTTTTCTTTGACGAACCATAACTTTTCAAAATCGAGTTCAATCACCAGGCTTGTACATCTTCAGAATCGGAGGATAAAGCCTGGAGAGCATAGGCTTGATGAGAAGAACGTGTTTTTATTAGGTTGGTGCAAATGAAACTTCCGCAACTACAGTGGTTGCATTTAAAATCACATAGAAAATCGTTAAAGATGATTTATAGAGGGTTTTAGTAAGGGTTCGAAAGCTCTTGCCTTCTTCTACAAAGTACTTGCAATCATTCTGCTGTAGCCCTTATAATGCCAAAATACACACTTTAAAAAGTACGCCAAAGTTCAGGGTTTTTCGGCTATTTTCGTTTTGAAAACCCCATTTTAAAGGTAAAGCCGTGAAAATAGTTATTGATGGTGCTATAGTATTCCACGAGGTATTTGTTATCAAATCTCATGGAGATCATATTTTCTTAAACAACCTGAGCAGAGATATAAGATTCGAAGCTGGGCTCTGTTTCGAGCGCATCTCAATGGTCACTGCTAAGTAATGGTAGGAGCTGGGAGATCCTGATTGTGTCAGTAGTTAAAGAACACAGCAAGGTACAAACGAAGTACAGTTCGGTTGCCTGTGGATCCATGTGGAAATTATAAAATCAGAAAACTAGAAAATTTCACGATTTTGGGGTATGCCAGCACCCTGCTTTTTCAGCACACTTCTCGATTTTCAGGGTCTTAAATTTTGTGGAGAAAAGGAGTGCAGCTGGAATAATTCCTGCACTTTTTCGAAGGTATTGCCTCTTAAGCCACCATAAAAGTGCGGATCGACATTGCTTCTACGAATGGGTTAGTTTCCGCAAAGTGGAGACTATCGAAACAGACTTTTCGGACGTTTTCCATTATAAAACTCGAGGGTTAGAACTTTTGCAAAAGTTTTAGCAGCGAATATGTTATCAGCGATTTGTCGATTATGGGAATGCATAAGATTGCTAGTACTGCTTACGCTGAGCGGAGTTATGGGTCGCCAAACCCGAGGTAGCCTCTGCGGAAGTTTCATTTGCACCAACCTTATAAATTGTTGACTCGAGCTACCTATTTTACGCCTTCCCTTCTTTCTCGACTACGCTGGAGTACTTCGCTTCTACGGCTTCAAAATTTGAAAGCTTTCTCGCAGCAAATAAAAGCAGCAGAGTATATATCTAGCAGATACTGCGCGAACTTACCTAAAAATTCGTAAGACATAAGCCACAGAAAAGAAGCCAAGATTAACTCCAGTGAATCCTTGCAATATAAACGTTCTTTGAGTGTCTTAAGTTTCAGTCATTGCGGAAAATTTGTTTTTGTTGAGACACGCCCGAGCTGAGAATAGGTCTAGAATTTTTTTGAAGACACAAAAAATCCGTAGGAAAAAACCAAAATCGAACCCGATTTTACCCGAAGACAGGAGGACTTGATGAGACATTTCAAAGCAGAAAAGATGCAGAACTGGCATTTTAAATTTTGAAGTCGTGGAAGAAAAAAACTTCAGCATAGTTGAAAAAGAAGGGAAGGCGTAAAATAGGCAGCTCTAGCCAACATTCTCCTCATCAATGCTTAGGCTCTCTGTAAAATATTTGTCTAGAAAAAAAGCAAGTTACGCGGTTCTTAAAAGCGAAATCCATATTTTAGAGCAGAGGACTTCTCTCTGTGAACCTGCAAAGAAGAAGGAAGCATAGTGTGCTATCTATAAAAAATGGTAGCAACACACAAAAATAACACACAAGCTTCCGAATGAACCTGCTCTGAGAACAATGCAAGGAAAAACGGTCCTATAAACTAGCAACGGCACTTCAATAAGTAAAGATCAGCAACTCTGGCAGTACTTCTATGTACGTGGATGTGGAACGAACAACGCTACAAATCCCAGTTTTAGATTCATTAACGAAACTAACTAGTTAGTGCCTAAATTTGAACAGGAGAAGGCTGAACCAGAAAGGAGTGCTTGACTGTCACTGTCTTATCATTATACAAAAGATGGTTATCGCGTGCCATGAATTCTAATACCATAGGTACCGATTTAAATAAATGCAGCATAACAAAAGCATTTGCACGCAGCAACATTGGAATCGAATACGTAGGAATTCTTATTAGGAGTACGACAAATTCAAGAATGGAGTAGTTGAGGCTAGGGATGTAGTCTGGCATTCTCACTTCCGAATCAAATCCAAAACTAACAATAAGCAAGCTGCCAGCTGCCACACAATAGTACAAAATATGTGCAAACAAACAATACAAGTCCCTGTTAATTTTTCCAAATTCCTGTGATATCTAAGAAAACTGCCAAAAACAACTTTTTTCAAGATTTCGGGTGTGACTTGAAAATCAGCGCATAAAAACCTTACGTTGGTTAGAACATGACACCTAGAACACTGCAGAGAAATAAAGCTTGTTTGGAGGCACTTACGTGGCAAGCGCTAATCAGAAACAATCAGATACCTATAAAACGGTAGTGCAGCTTATCTTGGAAACTTCCTCGTCTTCACCGCTATCAGTTAATTCCATGCAGAGTAAACATGATGAACAGAATGTCAAACAAAGAAAAAAACATTGTTAATTTTTCAGTTTGATCTTATAAAGTGGCAGATTCAAGTATTCGGGTGAAACTCATCCAGACAAGCTCTGTGGCCAAGGATATCCCGCTATCTCGAGAATGCAAATTTGGACTGACAAAATAAAGCGGTTCTGGGTGAAAATTTTCAATTACCAGAGGAATCGTATCGTAGAAGTTCTGCCATACCTCTAAAACTGTTGTTTTCACAAGTTCTTCGTAAACACTGTTGACCATATGAACGGAAATAGAGAATATGTGGCGGAAAATGAAGAAGACTCACTCACCACTCGGACTCAAATTGTCATCAAATGAAAAGAATACGTCTTTTGAAACCCAGGGAGAGAGGTATATAACTGCTGGTGAAAAATAACAAAAAAAGAAGAAAATAGGTGAAAATAAAGGCCGAGAAGCGGTAGAAATTGACCCTTTGAAAGAATAACGGAGAAAGAATGACGTCACAGAACAAACCCTTTGAACACTAAACAAACAAGGCCTGAAAGTTGATAGTTTGCCATATAGAAACATGAAGACTATCTTTTTTGTGAAATAAGAGCTTCTACGCGCTCACTTGATTTTCTCTGCCTCTCCTCTACACATCGTGTCTCATTGTGTCTTAAATTAAGCAACTCAAACTGTTGATCTTCCTTAGCGCTTTCTAAAACATCTGAAAGCTTTATTATACCTGAGTTTCATATAAAAAGTTTTTATATGTTTTCCCTCCGAAATTAACTGATTGCTGGTTGATTACGTATACTGTTGCCTTAAGAGTGTCTGCTGTCTAGCATTCCAAGTCACTCCTATTCAATAAATGTGATTTTTCCTACACCACTTTTACAGTTAGAGGACCTCAAAGAACGCTAGACTTACGGAATTTTCTCTCAGTAAAGTCTTGCGCAAATTGTCGCAAATCAAACCTCAATTTAATTTCCGTAACGCAGCTACCTAATTTCATGCGTGGAAACTGGGCAGAGAACTGTAGAATCGAACTTCTTGTGAGCTAAGGAGTAGTGAGAAGAAGCGCTGTAAAAAAAAACAAGGCTTCAGAGAATGAGGAATATCATGCATGATTTGTTCGCCCGTCTGTTACAGGGCCGTCCATTAGGGGCTTTCATACTTCGACGCATCCGACTGACAATCGGATGGTTTTAACATGCCAAAGTTATGACTGCGAGTGATTATCGAGAGTTCTAAAATCATTTTCTCACTCTACAGCTTTATTACTGTTTGTTCTCTCCATTTACTCGGTTGCGCACCGCATTTTTTGGTGCATGCGCGCTCGGATGAGTACCTCGTGCGGCGTCGGATCACACCGCTTGGCCGCGTAACGCATATCCGTCATGACCCTATCCTTCAACACAGGGTGCATCGCATGTATGACGGATCCGTCGAAGTATGAATAGCCCCTTATGCGGCCGCTGCGCGCCTCCGTAAAATGGCCGTAGAAACAGCGAAAAGGTGGGTTTCTGTACTCTTTCGAGATTTTTCTTAAAAGTAAAAGAAAACGTCAGCAAAAAGCACAAAAACTCACCTCTTCACTGTTTCTACTGCCATTCCACGGAGGTGCGCGGCGGCTGCGCAGCGGACGATCTTGCAACAGACGGGCGAACAAACTATACATGTTGAAATGCGTTCGTGCTGCATTAATTCACTCAATTTTTGAAGGGAAGTATTAGGCGACACGAAGGATTCAAGGATCTTCCTTGCAATCCTTTTGTACTCGCGGACAAGCAGCGGAATCAGCTAGTGGAACGAAACCTATTTAGGTAGATATTAGAACTTCATCAGTCTGTTTTCACCGATAAACATGAATCATAAGGAAGTGGAATTCAAAAGTGGCGCTTTGAGGAATTGTCTTCGGCGAGCTGTTTTAATCATCCGAGACAACAACTTCGGGACATGAGATCTACGGTTTATACTAAGGTGGACTTTCTCATTGCTCCATACTTCATCGCAGATGTAGCCACTTGTCTTTGAAGTCAGTGATAGTCATATTTGGATAAGGTTTTCCTAGAATTATTCCAACATAACTTCGTTACGCTTCCAGCCGCAAAGAACTCATACCTTTGCATATTGTGTGAAAAGTTACCATTTGGCACTTGACAACTTTCTAATAAAATTTCTTCAAATTTATAAACTTCAACAGTCGCAGGGTTTCGCCGGTTTCACAGTACATAAAGCTCTACTCTCTCCAGATGTTCCTCATTATCTACACCTAGATATGAGTGAGAAAACCCGAACGAAGTCCGGCTACTAAAGCAAACTTGGGGCACCGCTGAATTTTGAGGAGTGTTCGAACCATTTAAAAACATAATGCTATCAGCTAAAACTCTGATATAAGAGAGGAGGCTTGCTGGTGTCTGCATATAACAACCGCCTGTTGGATCAAATATTGAAGGTACTCGCGCAGAGACCAAACTTGTCGAAAGTTCTGCAAGACTTTCGTGCCAACCTGCTACAAAAGCACATGTAATAACGCGATAGATTAGAGATGCATACGTAGTCACTAAACAGATGTTACTGTGAGGGGAAGAAGGACAAGAAGAGTAAAGACCAGAGACTATTTCACCCACAATTTTTCGACGCTTCCTTCGCAGTACTCTTTTTAGAATTAATAGTAAAAGCTACTTAACAAAAATTATAAATCTCAAGGTAGTTTCTGCCGTACAGCCGTATGCTATTCCGATGTTTAAAAATATACAAAATCAGTCATTAAACTCAAGTGAAATTTTTAAATTCCGAAAATACCACCTTCAAAAGATTCAAACGCTTAGAGGCAAGTGAGCACAGGCTACAATGCCGTTAGGACGATAAAGTATAACTTTGTAAAGGAAAGTGAGTAGAAAAAGAAGCATACTTAAACCTCGAATGTAAACTGGAACTCAAACATTTATGCGACAGTGTTCTGAACGTAATGAAAGAACAAAATGTGGAGCTTGAAATTGAAAATCCTGAAATTTCTCGAAATTCTTCATAAAATGATGCAGCACGAAGAAGGAAACTACACTTTTACGACTAAACTTAGCTCCAGACACGTAACGTTTGATAAATTCGTTCAGAGAACTGGAATAGAAAGCTGGTTAATATTTGCAGCAAACCATTGCTATGAACCACTACTTTAGCAGGTAATGAAAGGTCAAACCGGGGCTTGCGAACACCAGCGAATGAGCCTGCCGCGGGCAGCGCTGTATTCCTTCCCTGTTCAAAACGGCTTTTTCGTGAAATCGGAGCTTTTCTAATTTCCTGTAGAAACTCTTCAAATCCAAGGTTCATGAGCAATTTGCGAAAGCAATTTCCTTGGCCAGAAAGCAAAAAAGAGATAAACGGAGAAAAGAAAACTGCAGGAGGAAATCGCTGACAGGGCCAGAACGGGGCCGAAATGACAAGGTTTCCGCAAACGTTGTGAAAACAATGGATGAATCACTAGTGGCCGGTCAAGTAACAAATTCCACTGGGCAATTGTTCGATCAATCAGTGTAATGTGGATCAGTGAACCCCACTCGTAACGCAGAGCAAAAGGACAGGTTAAGTGATGTATGTGAAGCAAGAAATTGAAATGCGAAGTACTCCAGCCAGAAAAGAAGCAAAGAAGAGCAGAATGGGTGCGGATTCCTGAAATGAAAGAAAATGAAAATGAAAAGATCCGCATACTGCTGTGAAGAAATTTCCTTTGGCAGTGCAGTCTTCCGGCCACCTCAGCATATTAGGAGGATGTGGGGTGAGTGCGGACAGGCGCACCAGGTAAACAATATCGGGATCCAGTAACGATTACAGGATTAGAGTGCATGGCGATCAACATAGAGGTCATTCCGAGGAGGTAAAAATGGACAAGCACGACGACATCGGCAGGAAAATCCCTTCTTAAAATAGTCAAGCAAAAGATTAGATTTCCACGGGGGTGGGGGTGGGGACTGTCTCTTGGTACGCAAGCACTGCAAAACAAGAGGCTAATCCAAGGCTCCCTTCAGAAGATGAACGTGGGTGCATGACAAAAGAAACGATAGCACGCCGGCTGTCAGTAACCCACTCATTTCCTGAACTTGGAGAAGAGTTTTTTTTTGAAAGTTTGGACGTGCAAACAACCCGCGTTTTATGCGCACATTCCGTTCAGACGAGAAACTATTGTATTAGCAAAAAAGGAGAGCGAGTACTATAATAATCTCAACGAAGGTGGTCCACCGTTCAGGGCCGGATG
The DNA here is from genome assembly GCA_000797555.1 of Oesophagostomum dentatum. Taxonomy (NCBI): domain Eukaryota; kingdom Metazoa; phylum Nematoda; class Chromadorea; order Rhabditida; family Strongylidae; genus Oesophagostomum; species Oesophagostomum dentatum. The sequence continues at coordinate 20,076 of KN549632.1, read as the reverse complement.
GCGCATCGCTACCGTTTCTTTTGTCCTCCACTCGGCAAGCGTAACCCTAACCGGAGTCTACGATGTAAACGGGTGAGATTCCTCGAACAAGCCCACCTTCGAAACCTCAGAAAAACTGAATCAAGTACTTAGTGAGGCTGTCATAGAGACCTCTAAACACACTAGTTCATCCATCGAAAGCATATAAACAATAAAAAATGACCCTGTTTAAGAAAACTGGGAGTGAATCTAGCAGGCTAACCGACACAAAGTGGTATATCGATTAAATTGCCAAAATTCGAAAATTCCTGCACTATGCATCATTTTGGAACTTTGAGCAAAATCAAGACCAGAGTAAATAGTGAAGCTGAGAATCTACTTTGCACAGGAAATCTCAGAAAAAAAACCTGCTAAAATAATGCTTATTTCAGTGGGAAACCTCATCAACAATTGGCTGAAAGTTAAGCTTTTAGCCGTAATAGCAGTGCGCATAAAAGCTACCAAGTTTCGTTTGGAAACACCAAATTTAGAGTTGTAAATAGTTAGAGCCTAACGCAGAAGCAGGTGCGATCTTACGTGACTTTCCTACCTGGCATCTAAATACCTATGCAGAAAAATCCTTGAAGTTCCTGACTAGAAGCTCAACAAAATTTCCAGGAACGATATTATTTGAGCCAAACGTTAGCGGCAAAAACGGCAGAAAGTTTTCAAAGGTATGTTTTGGAATATTGGAGTGGAATTCAAATAGAAACGAGAGGCTGTGGATGCACCTATAACTTTTATAGTAAACCCAGAAGTTTGAAGTTAAATGCGAAAAACTTCGCAGATATAGCATTTTAGGTAAAGGAAGTACGGAGAATGGAGTAGAATAAGTTGCCATGCTAGAACAGCATAAAATAACTTGGAATTAACTAGTTTTTGGATTGACAATTTAGCACACAAACTTGGATTTTAGCAGTTCTCACAACTTTAAAAAAATCTGAGATTACTCGGAACGGCCGCTGTCGGACAACTTAATCTAGATTCTGTCGGCGGAGTAAAGTCCATGATAGGTACTACAGAAGCCTAAAAGCATGCCGAAGAGCACCTGGCTAACCGCCAGACAGGTGTGTTTCCGAATTTGACGGACGGATTGGTGACGTGAGTGGGCCACGCCCTCACCTGCCCGGCTGACTCATCCGACGCATGACGATCGATAAAACCGTTCCCACACCTTCTCGTCGAACTTAGCGGACGGACGACGCGCGGCAGGTGGTCCACGAAGCGCCGACCGGAAGCTAGCGAGCTGGTCCGGCCGAGGATTCACGGGGTGTTGGACATGCGCAGCACAAAAGCTGGATAAACAAAGCGAGCACAGAGGAGGCTGTAGCGAAATCGAACTAAATCCACAGCTATCAGAGATGGACACCGCTCGCTACAGAACATAGAAAGCATCGGTCTAGTCCTCGTCGCCCTTCGTGAGTCGTAGGTGTCGGCTGAGAAATGTGAGCAACCGCTGTTCTCCGAAAATCTAATGAAAAGAAGCCTTTTGAAACTAGTCCTCGACTCGCGTGTGGCTCAATATTCGGATGAAAACCCACTTGACTCGATTGCAGGCCGAACGCCGAGCAGCCGTATGAAATGTGTTCGCTAGAAATGTACTTTCTATGTAGTTCGGTGCCGATAGAGCTGGGGAGGCATAATAGTAAATGAAGATTGTGAAAAATTTCATCTTCTGGTTACCAGCTGCTAAATGTGCAACTTACGTGTACTTTTCGACAATTTACTACGATTTTTTAATTTACTATTATATACTATTCTTTCATTCTTTAACGCATCGAGTGCTTGTAAAAGCGTGTAGTGGCAATGCTCTAGCTGAAAAAATCATATAAAGAGTGGTTTCGACGTCCCAGGAATGGTGATTTCAGCACTGAACACAAGACTCGCACTGGACAGTATACATTGGCATTGGTACATTGGTATTCGAAACCACTCCCTATATGATTTTTTTCAGCTAGAGCATTGCCACTGGACACCAGGAGTCGTTGAATGGCGATTTTTCACTAGCGAGCAGCTGATTCAAAGGTAACAAACTAGGGCTCGGATTTTTGGCTTTTCGAATTATTTGCGTATTCGAATAACCGAATATTTCAACAACCGAATATTTCATTTTAATCCAAGGGATCCATCATTCACTCGAAAACAAAATTCTAAGCCTTGGCTACGATCCCATGCTAAAAGGAAATATGTATGATACTTAACGTTCACTAGAAAATAATCCGAATAACCTAATGACAAGCAGTGAATATCCCCTCATGGTCGACTGCGCGGATGCTACAAGTATGTATTTCCTCCCACTAGTTGCAGCTCAAGTCCAATATTCGAATAATCGAATTTTCCAGGTCTTCGAATAATCCGAATACTCGAATATTTCAGTTTTTCGAATAATTCAAATATTCGAATAATCGAATTTTTGGACTTTTCGAATAATTTGAACATTCGAATAACCGAATATTTCAGGTCCTCGAATAATTCGAATGTTCGAGTAGACGAAATTTCGAATTATTCGTACATTCGTTCGAAAGTATTCGTTCGAATACCAGTGTATACTGGACAGCCAAAAAAATCGAAGACAGAGCAATGGAGGCAGTACTCGATGAAGATTCGAGTCAAACGCGAGGGATGCTATCAGAATCATTGGGAGAGGAAGCAGTTTCGGTACAACTGAAATTATGGGAAGGATTGATAGGCAAGGCAGTTGGATGCCTTATGAACCGAAACCAAGGGACGTTGAAAGGCGATTTTTCACTAGCGAGCAGGCAGCTGATTCAAAAGTAACAGAATAAGGACGTTCTACATCAGATAGTGACTAGGAATGAGAAACGGATATACTGCGACAACAACAAAAAGAAGAAAATACTAGGCTGTGCCCGGTCAATCGTTACCGTCTACCTTGACGTCAACATCAAAGCCGAATATTCGTGGTTCCAGGGTCACGCTGTGTGGCGCCCGCCCCTGCCGAGAATGGTTCCGAAAATTTTTAAAAGTGGTCTAGAATCTATTATTATTTAAAATATAGATTTTTACTTTAAAAATTTCAAAAAAATAAAATTCTACAGTCGGTTTTAATTTAGCGCCGCCCTCAGCCTCGCCCACTTTCGGCTTGAGGGGGAGCCG
>KN549631.1:75541-86441 GCA_000797555.1 Oesophagostomum dentatum | reverse complement strand
GCTTGGACGTATCATGACTACAAGTCTGTTATGTAATTCGTCGATCGAAATCTCGAGCATGATATCCTTTAATTCAATTTACACTTGAATCCAGCAGCAGCAACGCCCATTTGGGCAGAAATCCCAGGAATACTTTGGAAGTAGTTAATGAAAAGGACTTACTCCAACATTCTCCAGAGCAGAGCCAGGTGTGGTAGTGGCTATGCCGGTTTCGGGAGCTGGTGTTCTGCGAATTGCCTGAAATAATTAGTTTTAGTCAGTCTAGAGTGACATTGTGAACCGCCCTGAAGCTCAAGCGGCACGCCATAGCTTCTGACAAGCGTGGTGGTTAAGACTGCCTTCGGAAATCTCGGCTATTTATGCAGTGCTTAGCATAGCAGAGCAGAACAAAACGGAAGTTTATGGAAATGGTGGTCCTGCTCTTTAAAGTAGCTGGTATCAGGCTCAACCGAAATTCATGCATGGCTCTTTGAAATCAAAGGAAAGCACTACACTCCGCAGCGGTTCAAGGTAACCTACTCCAACATTTTCCAGTGCTGAACCTGGAGTAGTAGTGGCTAGACCTGTTTCAGGGACTGGCGTCTGACCAATTGCCTGAAATCGCTATGCTTGGCCACACTGTCTGTTCGAGTCTGTCACGATTCCTGTGGCCTATTTACTACATACTAAGCTCTGATAGGTGTCTTTGCTTTGTGGAGGGGAAGAGGAGATGAGACGCTGCGATTGACCAAGCACTGTCGTTCGGCAAGTGACAAGTTTCGGTCGTCTGCATCACAACGACTCACACCCCACTACTCGACCAAGTACTCAGGCATCTCAGCTAGAGTTGGTAAAGTCAACGTACACCAATATTCTCCAGCGCGGAACCTGGAGTGGTTGTGGCAACCCCTTTTTGTGGAACCGGTGTTTGGCCAATTGCCTGAAATTGATATGCTCGGCCATATGATGAGCATAATATTGTACTGTACAAGCGGCCAGTTAATAAATGTTCCTCCACTGCTTAGTATAGACAAAATCTGGCGAATCAAATTTATTTCCTAGCATATACCCTGTCCGTATTATAGACAGACTTACTAAAGCATGAACAAAAACAAAAATCTCATCAGGATCCACATCTGTAGACATTGGAATGTGGTTCAAAACTGAGCAGTGAACAAAGGAAAGCGTTATGCTCAGCGCTTCAAGAGAAACCTACTCCAACATTTTCCAAAGCAGAACCAGGAGTGGTAGTAGCAAGTCCTGTTTCTGGGACTGGTGTCCGTCCAACTGTCTGAAATTGCTGTGCTCGACAGTACTGCGCTTATAAGCCTGCCATAATTTGGTGGCGGCCAATAGTAGACATCCGGCAACTTAAAGCTTCTGTGGACTTTTGCTAGGAACAAATGAGATGCGTTCTCCAACTTCGTTGAAGTAGACGCGCTGCTCAAAGTTACAGCAAGTGAGTGGAGGAAGCTGGTAGACCCCAAGTTCCGAACCTTGATCTGAGCTAGAACCTTTAGAGAAACTCCCCATGCATCTGCGAGCAAGCCGGGTATCAAAAGCCAAACCCAGCAAGATCTCGAAGGAGTGATTCTTGCGTCGCAAGCGAAGGCTCGAGTGGGCAGCGAATCTCGCTCCACGCTTTGCTTGTTCAAAAATAGCAACTACTTGTGATAAAGTCAACCTACACCAATATTCTCCAAAGCAGAGCCAGGTGTGGTCGTGGCGAATCCGGTTTCAGGAACTGGTGTTTTACCGACCGTCTAAAATTGTAGCTCTGATAAGTCCATTGCTTTGTAAACAGCTTTTCCAACATTCCAGCTCCCTCTATCCTACACTAAGTCCTTGGCACAGACATCATGTGTCACACATCAGGGCTGTGATGCGCCAAGTCAGATCGATTTCTGTAGTGAGCCAGTTCACACAAGCCCATAACCGAAAGGAAAGCCCCCAAGCTCCTATGATAAATATGAAAGGTGTCTATCCTGAAAAGCAACGTACACCAATATTCTCCAATGCAGACCCAGGAGTGGTAGTTGCGAACCCGGTTTCGGGAGCTGGCGTTCTACGAATAGCCTAAAATCACGGGTTTGACCAGATGCATCGGAACCTTTGATGAAATATTTACCAGGTATTTGGCCCGCGATTTTATTGTCAAGGTTTTTTTTATTTTTCCAGTACTGGTTTAATGCCTGCTTTCCAGTATTACTTGTCATTTCCACCTCATATTACGATTGAAATGCTATACTGTACAATGTGTATAGTTTTGTTGAACTTCGAGAACAGATTTTAATATCAGAGTTGCTGGCGTCACAGAGCTACACGTTGACTGTGGCAAACGTTGAAATTCTGGGAATATGATTTTAACAAAATGTGCTCGCTGGAAACACATCACTCTTTATTGAGATTTTAAGAGTCCTTGAAGACTAGCGAGAATAACAAAAGAAAACTGCGAAAAAAAATCTTGACTACGCCTTTTTACGTGGTGGTAAGCATGCAGCTGACCAAAAGATTATTCCAGAACTGCTTAGAGGAAGCTTGTGCTGCATTCACTACCCTCTTGTTCGCTTTAGCACTAAGAAAACGAAAGGAACTGGCACATGTTCTTCCCTTTACGAAAGATGCTACTTGTATAAAGTTCAACCGTTTTTCATAAATGTAGGTATGCGTTTTATGCGCTTCTTTTTGCATGATTTTAAGGCCTAAAATCATCGACTTCATATAGCTGTACAATTAAGAAAAGGGCCATATAATTAATAAAAGTAACTTCGTTAGGATGGTACCCTGGTGTCTCTTTTCGAATGACGTCCAGCTCATGAATAGACAAAGAAAAAGCGAAGCTTGTTAACTTTTGGGGCTTATTCTGATCAGGAACTTTTTGACATTCCACTTTTATGCGTTTGCAACCTTGTCCCTTATTAACGCAGTACCAGCATTTAAGGTAAACCTACACCAATGTTCTCCAGCGCAGAGCCAGGTGTAGTTGTGGCGAACGCGGGTTCAGGCGCTGGTGTTCTGCCAATAGCCTAAAATCGGGCCTCTGTCTACTATCGCCGGCTTTCAACTTCTCTTAGCTTTCACCAAGAATGTAAATTTCATAGTAAACGTACAGCAATATTCTCCAGTGCAGACCCAGGAGTGGTAGTAGCAAACCCGGTTTCAGGAACAGGAGTCTTACCGATCGCCTAAATCCACAGGTCCGATCAAAACACGAGAACTTGAAGCTAGCCTTTTTCTTCTCGTCTATTTGGAACGCATTTACGCAGTGGATTGAAATTCGGTGCAAAGCAGCGAGTTGTGTAATTACACGAATCAGGGAAACTGGCATCTCTATAGTTTATTCGTAGGACCAGCGACAGCTTCGACCGTCAACCTTTTTCCATGGCTAACCGATAGACCCTGATTTCTGCAGTTACACAACACACAACTTTGAATCGACTTTCAGCTCGACTACACACGTTATGGCTTCTCACAGAATTATGGAAGGTCAGATGCCAGAGTAAACGTACACCAATATTCTCGACTGCTGATCCAGGAGTAGTGGTGGCAAGCCCGACTTCAGGGGCCGGAGTTTTGCGAATTGCCTAAATTTACTTGCTTCTGAGGGTTATTTGCTAGTTATTTATTTTCCCAAAAGTTCGACTCATGGATTTGTCAAAAATATAGAAAAAAACGTCTAGTATTCTTAACTTCGTTTTAAATAATTTCATTGGAGAGCGAGCAGAAAACAGTAATCTGTTCCTTTTGAAAATTGAAATTTCAATTATAATATGTGCTTCTTGCTTTCCTCCCAAAGCTGATGAAGCAAAAATCATGAAACCGAACAACCCAAAAATAACGTCTGGTAAACTAACGGCGACATTCTCTAGGTTCTTGCTCGTCACTTCGGCCTGCTGGGGTTTTGGTGTTGGCGCAGTTCCAATCGTCTGCAAATTCTTTCGTTTGTGAATCAATTTTTCTAGATCAGTTCAGTTTTTAGTCCAGTAGTTTCTATCTTTTGACCATCCACAGTTCTAGCAAAATGATATAAACTCGTACTCTCTGTTTTCGCAGACTGAAGTCAATAAAGTGCGCCGGGCCAGCCACGGGACGGAGTGGAACACGTATCGAGACTGGTTAGAACAGCGAAAATCAGCTCAATTTTGGTCAGTTCTTTTCATTGTGATAGCGAGCTTCCAGTTGTTTAGGGTAGTAATACACCCTGTTATCCTTATCAAAGTATACAAATCTTACGTCAGACCAATTCTGGAATACGGTACAGTAGTATTTGTTCCGCAAAAAAGCCGATATACTAAAGCTTGAGAAGATCCAAAATAGTTTTAGAAGAAAAGTTCTGATTCGTTCTTTGGGATTTAAGTACGACTCCATACCAAGTGCTTCAGTCTGAAATAAAATGTTAGATTTGGACTCACTGGAAGTCGGAAGATCTCGGAATGATATGATATAAGCTCGTAAAACCTCAGAAAGCAAATTGGGCTTGACTGTAAGAAATTCTTTACCACGACTCGTTCTATTACGAGGGGTTAACAGAATAAAGTTCTTCTAAAACTGCTAAAAACCCCGTAAAGTAAAAAAAATTATGCGTATAGAACAGGTTCCAAATATAGGAAAGTTTTGAAAAACTGCAGTAAAGTTAGTTTTCGAAATGTAGTCTTGTGGACAAAACCAATAAAACACACCACCTAAAATTAGGCATCTTGCTTGTTCTCAGTCCTCCTTCTACTTCTAAGCATTGCATTTTTTGCGATGTCTTAGATTTTGTGTTCGGAGTTCTTTGCGATAATTTACGTCAGAATTTCATATTGCTTTTCCATGTGCGGGTGCTCATGCAATAAATACTAAATACTAATGTGACCTTTTGGCTTCGTCCGGTGCCTGGCCCCGCCCACCTCACGTGTCTTAGTACGCGAAAAAGAGTGTGCGTGTTGCTGTTTACGACTTAGAAACCTATTCAAGTTGCAGGTTATATTTTTGCATATTTGTTGAGCTGAGTACGAGTATAAAATTTCGAATCGTTCTGCACAATCTATTAATTGTAAGTAAAGGTCTTGCAAAATCATTTTTTCCGCAGATGCGCTTATCACTGCTCAGAAACAAACAGCTGCGGCCTGCTTTCGTATTTATGAAGGCCTGTCATAGTCAAGTTTATAAAAGACCAGAAAGTTCGCTTTCTAAGGCGATAAAAAGAAAACTAACGGCGGCATTCGCTAGAGGGGTGCTTGTGACTTCGGCCTGCTGTGGCGTTGGTACTGGCGCAGTTCCAATTGCCTGCAAAAGCGATTTCCCGTGCTGCAGTATATGAAGGGAACCCATGTTTAGTAGCTGAGTTTGGGAACAGAAGCAAGGGAGAATAAGCATTTCATACGCCAATGTTCTCCACTGGTGTTTTTCCTGTAATCGTTGCTTGCTGGGATTCAGGAGCAGGTGTACGCCGTATTGTCTAAAATTTCTCGGGTAAGGTCTGAGATTACACGGAGCGAAACACTGCTGGTTGGTTTCCAGTTTCAGGCATAAGCGTATAAGCATAGAAACTTGTTTGCAGCAGTCAGGCTCACCACTCCTCTAGCTGAAAACTGCGGATTTGTGGGAGTTAGGCGAACTTATTTAACAAAAGAAAGACGCCAAAGCGATGCACTCTTCTTCGGACACAAAATAACATAAGGTACAAATATTTTTAAAAGCTAGAAGAAGTTGAGCAGCCGTCTTTTCAGTACTTGCGCAAGTTAGGTACCAGCTTTGCCACAGATGCATTACCATATTGAAAGCAAGTTGTTTGCCGCAGCACACGTGCTTCAGTTCTAGTGAGAATACGACTACAACTACATAATTTGGTAGATACCTTCCACTTTTCCGCGAATTAAATAAAACAAAATAAAATAAGCATATAATCCTGTTATTCCTGTTATTCATAACCAAAAAACGCTAAGTTATGGGACGGTTGCCTGGAACGGATTTGCAGAATAAGCGGTTATAGAGTTAGTAAGCTTTTTGCAGAGCGTGAGAAGATCGCAGAAGCCTTCTTAAATAAATGGAACTAACAGCCGCATTTTCAAGAGGAGTACTTGTAACTTCGGCCTGATATGGCTTTGGTACTGGAGCCTTTCCAATCGCCTGCAAGACGAATATTCGAATTTCTCTCGAAATCAGGACAGCTGCTAATCACACCCATAGCAATGCAAATTTTAAGGTCAGGAATTCTGGAGGTAATTTTAAGTTTCATGCTGCTACATCATATCAATAAGTTTCCCATTTTATACGAAGCCCGCCTCGTCTATGCTCTTTGAACAAACTCGGTACAATCACGAGTTTTGAGGCTGACTCCTCCCACTATGTATGAGGCCATATGCAATGAAAGTAGAAGGATAGGAATGAGGGCTATGAGACTGTGTGCATGACAGTCAAAATAGTTGGACAAATAAATTAGAAAGCATCCAAAACAGTTTCACTCGAAAACTTCTTATACGGGTCTTGGGTCTCACATACAATCAAATTCCTTGTAGCTTGCTAAGAAACAAAATCTAGGCCTTACCACGTTAGCGCATAGAAGGAAAATCAGTGACCTCCTCCTTTTCCACAAGATCGTTTATGGTAAAGTTGGTCTTAAGCTTAGCAATCTTGTCTCCATAAGGACATCCATAACTAGAAGTGCGAGACGTAAATTCTGCATTCCGGTTGCCAAAACAAGCTGCAGACGTTTCAGTTATATACCTAGAGTACTTCCCTTATATGAGAAATTGCGAAAAAAGACCATCTTCTCATCAGCTCCAACGCTTTTAAAACCTTTCTAAATAAATATATGGGTCCGTCGTTCTAACGTTCTTCTGCGTTTTCTTTTCTTCACTAGTTTTCCATTATTGTATGCTTTTTCTCTTATCGTTGGTATATGAAGTCCTTGTTGCTGTTGTTTTTCTTTCTTGTTAAAATTTTTTTCAGACGAGCTTAGGCTGGTATAATAACGTGAAGGCGAAATAGTCGAACTAAGACAATTGCCGAGGCCAATCGTGGTAGTCTCCCGTAGCTCTAACAAAGAGGTTGAGCGGTGGTGCGATAGATAGATAGCAGTAGAACTGAAGTCAAGGCTTGGATCCAGCTTAGTCGTACAGGCTATCTGTACCATTAGGAATGCTGACTTGCCACTAGGTGCCGAACATTTGCGGCCCTCGCATCCTCTTACTCTTTTCTTGCGAACTCAGTCGAATGAGGCGGACGGGGTCAAGCATTCGAAGGAACGTTGCGCGTGTCCGAAATGGTTGAAACAGCGGAAATGGGCTTAGTTATAGACGTTTTGGACAAGTGCAGCGTTCTGTAGGGCCTCGTCCTCCTCACTCGCCTTTGTCCACAAAAAGACACTCCTGACGCTGCTTTGCAGGTTTGGCCTACCTTCCTTAACATTGTCACGTCACTAAAAATCTCTTGCCCAAATTTCTATTCGATGGACGTCTTGAAACCCCTCGGTGCAGAGGTGCCACCCACATTCCGTGCGTTAAACGGTGCCTGCTGTCAAGAGCCGAGCCAACGCGGAATTCACTCAAAGACTTGTCCTCAAAGAAGTTGCTCCTAGCTGCTCGAAGCGTCCGCCTTGTCGCATTATGGTGACAAACAGGAAGCCCACGTTTTGCGCGCCGTCCAGCTTCAGAGGATTACATGAGATTAGTTCCCCAGCCGCGTCGCGGTCGGCGCGCACCCCAAGGTTACGACAGCTGAGCAGAAGCTTCCGGCAATTTCTAATTCCTGGACTTTTGACTGAGCAAGACCTTAGGAACAATTCTATCCATGTGCGAACAAATCCTGCGTTAAAAAGCAGAACGCAGCTGGACTTTAGACTAAGAATGATTCTTGCGCGGCAGGCCAAAGTTCGGTGCGAGGAACTTATCTCGTGCAACGGCTTCAGAGCATAATACACGCGACGCAGCCGCACGCATCCTACTTTGCGACATTGCTATAGTTAACAACCCAAAAGAGCAGACCCCACTACACTGTCGCAATACTCTCGCTACAGTAAGCACAATTCCTCAGGGTAAAGAGACAGCTAATAGAAGGCTTTCACTATGCGAAGGCTACCTATACACTACTCCAGACTCACTGGTAATAAAAATTACTTACACCAATATTTTCCACTGCGGTTCCAGGGCTAGTTGTGGCAAATCCGGTTTCGGGAGCTGGTGTTCTGCGGATCGCCTGAAATCATCTATTTTACGTATAAAGTGCTGCGTTTGTTTATGGTGAACGAACTGAAGAAACGTTAAGCCTTGTCAAGCGTTATTTTAAGCGGTAACTTTGCGCCACAATTCAAGAAGAATTTTTATTACAACGTAGATGCTCATTGAAAACGCTATTTTCTAAAAGCCATGAATAAGCGCTTCCTTGATCACAGTTAGATTAGTGTAGCGTATGCTTGTTTCAGCGCTTCAAGCCTAATGTTACACTCGCAGCTTTAACGTACTCCAACATTTCCCACTGCTGAACCAGGAGTGGTGGTGGCAAACTCGGGTTGAGGAGCTGGCGTTTTACCAATGGCCTAAAATCACGGGTTCGGCTATGCTTAGCTCAGCACGTGGAAGAAGCTGGGTATTTGGTTTTTAACGTTAAAGTGGTGATCCTCAGGATCAACCTACAGCAATATTCTCCACCGCAGACCCAGGAGTAGTAGTGGCGAACCCTGTTTCGGGAACTGGCGTTCTACCGACCGCCTAAATATACTAGTACAGCCATATAGGAGTGTAAAGCGTAGTTGACTCTACTTCTGTTGACGCCAGTTTTCTATGTATATTTAAAAAAACGTTTAGATTCTTGGTTAAAAGCAGCAACCTTCAGAGTCAACCTACACCAATGTTTTCCACTGCAGATCCAGGGGTTGTAGTGGCAAGCCCGACTTCGGGTGCTGGAGTTTTCCGAATTGCCTGAACTCTTCTCTTTGTAGAGATAGTTTATTTAGCGCTCACCCAAGTACTGTTTGGTAGTGTGCGGACAACAATTTTTTTATATTTCAAAAAACTAACGGCGACATTTTCTAGAGTTTTGCTCGTTACTTCCGCCTGCTGGGGTTGTGGCACTTTTGCTGTCGAAATGGTCTGCAATACAGAACTTCGCTTGTCAAAACAACGAACAAATGCGTTAAAATTGAGGGGAATCTTCTATGTATGCGTTAGCAAGCGGTTGTTACTGCAGCAGGATATAGAAGCAGATATGGATTCAAAGCGTTGAATCTGCGGAAGTAGACAACGAGCAACTAACAGCCGCATTTTCAAGGGGTGTGCTTGTAACTTCGGCCTGCAGCGGTGTTGGTACAGGCGCCTTTCCAATCGTCTATAAAAGTAGCTCTTTAATTGTCTTCGGTTAACGAGGAGAAGAGCAGAGAGATCTCTATTAGGTAGGGAGGTATAAGCGAGTATCCGCTGCCCATTACTCAAAATTACCCTTGCTTGGCTCGAAAGAATGCACTACATCCCGAGAAATCGGAAAATCTCAGCAATTTTGTTTAGGGTTTTGCATCAGTGGAACAAACCGCAACAGGAGACGGCATCTGCTAAACTAAAATTTTGTTATTATTGCTTAGTGATAAATTTGGTAACCAAACCCGGAAATTAACGTAATGAATTGCTGAGCTGGTGACAAGCGACGACAAATTGCGTAGACAACAGCCTTTCAGGTAGTTTAAAATGACAAAGGTGGCTGCTTCAAGAGTCGAGCAGCCTGCTTGCATTTTATCGAGAGGCTTTTTCACCAGGTTCTGGATTTTTCTAGAAAGGACTTTTGTTCCTGTGCATTTTCGACTGAGAGTGACTTCGTCTTCACCCTTGGGTGTAGTAGTGGTGCAGAATGTGTCTACCCAACGTGCATCAAAGTCAGCTGTGGTGAAGCAATGCTGGCTGAACCTTGGTAGCATCTTGGTAGACAGCGTTCAATTTGCAGAACATTTTGGTTTTATCTTCGTGCCGATATCTCATTTGTTTAGTTCTCTTTACTCAGTGTTGTACTCCTAGTGGATATTGAAGCAATTTGAACAGAACATCAAATCATAAGCCTGTTCATCTGCTCAGGAAGAGCAGTGATGCATTATGCCTACAGAAACTAACAAATAACACATCCAACTTACACCAATATTCTCCAGAGCGCTGGCAGGAGTAGTGGTGGCAAATCCGGTTTCTGGAGCTGGTGTCCTACGAATCGCCTGAAATGCTTCGCTGTAGTTGTTGGGTAATACATTACCATAGCGTCTCAACACAACAGCACCTAACTTATGCCAGTAAAGCGCAACTAAAGACAAGCATAAATAATACCCAGCAAGCGCATAGATTATAAGTGGTTTTCTAAGCTTTGAGGCCGGTGATTATTTCGGGGATCAACTTACACCAATGTTCCCCACGACCGACTTAGGTGTAGTAGTGGCAAACTCTGCTTCAGGAGCTGGAGTTTTGCGAATGGCCTGAACTTTTCGTTTAATGGAATATGTATGTAAAGGGTGCGCTCAAAAATTTAGCAACTACTTTCCCAAAAAAGGGCGACAACGATGGTTAGAAGAAGAATTTTTCGAAAAGCAGCATTTAGGAAACTAACAGCGATATTCGCTAAAGGATTAGTCGTCACTTCGGCCTTGTGAGACTCGGGCACTGGTGCTCTTCCAATTGCCTGCAAAACAAACAAGTACGCGAAAATGAATGTGCGCTATGGAATTTCCCTGGCAAAGCAAAAAAGTAAGGGAGGAAGCGAGTAAGTAGTCTAAAGTACTACGCTAATAGCTTGAACGGTGAAACGGTTCGCCAATGTTTCACTCATATTACGTTTATATATATTAACCTTTTAGATTACGACAAAGTTGTTAAGCCCACTACAATACCCGCACTGTCGCTTGGAAAAACGACGCGATGTCGGCGATGTCGCGTTTTTTGCGTCGCGCCCTTATAACTCACTTCATTTTCAA
>KN549631.1:32441-47131 GCA_000797555.1 Oesophagostomum dentatum | reverse complement strand
TGATATTGGGGATGAAAATTCTGGATTTTTTTCTTTTCTGAGCTTTCAGCAAATCCCCCACTCAGTTTAAAAGTATCTAGGTGGAATTCTAGTGTTAAAGCAAAACCAGGAAACGTCTTTGCACACACCCACATAGAAAGCACTTGCGTACACTCCTCAAAAAACAAAAAGCGACTGTTGCCAGCGCAGCAGACGGCACGAGCCGTCCGACGCTACTACAACTTTGAAGCTTGATGAATATTGAGAGAAATGGACTGAAACTGATTTTTGACGAGACAATATTTAGTTGGGATCTAGCATCGCAAGAACTTCTTCCTGCAACTCATAGGTGGAAGTAACGTTTTTTCTCGCAAAATGTTGAGATAAGGGGGGGGGGGAGATTTTGAAGAAGGTTAATAACATACTGACGCATAGAGCAACATATGATGCATATTTGAAAAACAAATCTGTTAAAGAACTGAAATATAGGCAGGAAACTTGAATGTCATCTATGTCACACATATCGGAGCTAAGGCTCTTAATTGGGTAAACGGAATTATGATAACTAAGTGATACAAATGTGAAAACCCTCGTTATCGAAATTTACGTTACAAGGCCTATTAGGTATAGGTATTAGTCTGACAGCAGTTTGAGGTAGAAGGAGAGATCTACAAGGACAATGACTAAGCATATATGCGTCAGCAAGCAAACGAACCCGGTGGCCGGTTTTCTGGATTATGATAAAACTGGGAAAGGACCAAGAAATCAGTCGACAAGAGTTTTAGTCCGCCTGAGCAGGCATCTCCGCAGTAAATTCTAGTCCTCTTTCGCTGCAAAGAAGAAAAAACAAACTTGTACTACGCAAAGTTTGGTGCATAGTCGGAGAGTCGTACTTATAGCACTATTTATACCAGTAAGACGGCCTAGCACCTGGTACCGACTTTTGTGCATAAGAAACAAAGCTCATATGTCACGTTGCAGCAGCTATATCAGTAGGTTAGCGTGGGTAAAGTAAAATCAATACTTTTTAAGTGGACGAGTGAACAGCTTAACGAACACACCCAGTGAAAAAAATAGAAGGATGTGTTACAGCAGTTAACTCAGCGATGAGTAAAGCTCTACCTCTGTTCTGTGTGTGGGGTGGCAAAAACCAGGCACATAGTACTGCTCTTGAGCAGAGTCTGTTCTCTTCTATGAGCAAGCAAGTTTCAAAAAGTGCAGATTCTGCTCATGAAATGAACGAACGGCTGCGGCTGATGGACTTGCTGAGGCTTACATGGAAGTTAATGAAAACTGCTTTCGTTTTCTCCAGCTACTGATCATAGTTCTAGCTGCAGCTCCGGAGTTTTACGTGAATTAAGCAGATTACACCAGTTATCATCGGTATTCTTATTCGATGGTTTTGTAGATACAGTGTTTCTAACAGCCTTTGATGACGTTCGGTAGCGAAAATCCCCAGAATTTCCGGTCAATTTGTCCTCTCTCTCCTGTCTCGGGCAAACGCTTAAATACGAAAAAAGTTGCTATAGTGAAGGTTTCCGTTTAATCTAAAGCGATCTTTAGTTTTAGTCTCCCCAATAGGTCACCTTTATCATTTACGGAAGAGTTAGCCAAATCCCGTAAATGAGGGCTACTTTTCCATATTGCGTTACGCAAAACGGGGTTTGATAACTAACATAAGTGAATATGGACGAATAATTAAGATCTAGCTTTTCAACTAATACATAAAAACCTATGACCTGATGGTCTATATAGTGGTGTACTGAGATCTCGCAAATGGCAGTGAAGAGCGTATGAAAGCAATGATGTTTTTTTAGAGCAAATTTTAGCACTTCCTGAGACGGTTTCACAGGTCTCTTTTGTTCTCAGATCTGAAGAAAAGACGCTTTCTCAGAAACAAAGTCTAAACTCCTGACCTCTGTTCTAGCTACAATTAGGTTTCGGTAGAACACCACGCAATCAACATTTTAGATAACAACAACGACAGAGACACTCGTGTAACTATAAGCAGTGAGTGTGAAGGGAAAAGGAGAGCTTCGTTAGCAGTGTTGCACGTTTACTCAGCACATAACTTATAATATTTTACAATCTGTAGCTACAGACCGGAGGAATACATAGTAACGGGTTTTAACGACACTGCTGCAGAACAGCACAATAAAAAGGACGAATTTTTCGAAGTGCTCGTAGCGGCCTTTGTTGCTTCAATCGTTAAAATACTCCTTTGTTCCAGTCCAGATGCTGAAGAACTTTCTCAAATAGTCTCAAAGGATTTCTTAGAGGAGGAATAGGGTTTGTGGGACAGGCTACTGCTACAAAGTACACTTATGATTTTACGACGGGTTTGGCCAAAGCTTGAGTGGATTTACCAATATATGGGAATGATTTCTTAACTCTATACATTTTCAGTTATGATGAGGTAGGTAGAATGGAACCGTGCGAGTGAGCGAATGAGTGCCATCTGGGGTCGTTAGCGGACAAGTGAAGAACGAAAGTCCTCACAAAACTAGGATAAGTCTGGAACTGGTCAGTCCGGAGGTTGCGAGAAATTAATCAGCCTGTCCGCCTATAAACTCTTGGTCGCATACAGGCAAAAAATGAGAGGGGGCGGAGCAGAACACAACTCATTTCTCTAGGTATTTCTCTTTGAAAAAAACAACACAAATCAACAAACGCGCTCTGGTCACAGTTATGACCGGAACTCCGACTTTCTCACTGCATGATTTGTACTAGACCACTCCATGATGAAGAAAACAACACGAAAACTGCGACGCTAACCGTTTGGGCAGACTGGAAGAAGGACTGTATGCGCTGCGAGCGGCTCATCCTGGTCTTCACGTAGTGCAGGAATTCCTCGATCCTGCCATTCAGATGTGTAACTCGGGACCCATCGACCGCACCACTTGCACCCAGTTCCACGAGTCGAGCCTTGTGCGCCTGTCAAACATTCTTGTTAGAAGAAAAAGCACTAATCGGAAAAAGACGGGCGCTGTTGCCCAGCGCTTGCCTAGCTAATAGTTCAAAGAAACGCACATTTCCCTCATCCAAGAGTCGTTTGAAGCCGATCTCGTTCACCGCCTTGACGCGTCTTTCAGCGCGAGTCAGCCATTCCTCAATGATCTGAAAGTCTCAGATTTTAAAATGGTTGTGAAACGGAGCATTGGGAGCACGATCATGGACCAAAACCATTTCGAGATCAAAAGATGTCCTAACGAACGTTACTAGCAAAATATGCATATGCTGGATACTTGAAGCAGGATTAGATTACAAAGTGAGGCCAGTTGTGAAACTATGCGCACTTCACTTCCGGATTTGACTCTGTTCTCTTCATTCATTTTACCTATACGATAGCTGATTCTGGGTCCAGTAGGAATGCCTACAAAGACTATACAAACCGTATTATAGGGGAACAATCTTCTAGTTTCAATAGAAACGGCAGCCTTGGCTGTTCCGAATAGACAAGATTATTTCGCAGCCTTTACAAAATCAAATCGCGTTTTTCACTAATACATATGTAATACATATGTACATATGTACAAGGAAACTGTATCTCGCACGGAAAAAGCTCCGAAAAACTCACCACAAGCTCATCGACTGGTTCAGCAACCATAACCTTGGATTTTTCGGTCTTCCACGTCGTCTCTACTCGTTCCCATTCGGAGGCAATCCTACAATTTTTCGTTCGATATTTGGACAGTGTATCATTAAATAAAGTAATCTACTTCTCTTAGTTAACTTCCGTCATGTCAGGAGTGCATAAAGTTTTCTCGAACAAGAGATCAGTTTTCTCAAAGAGTAAAATTTGCCTACTTGTTCGAAAAAGAAAACGATGGACAATAGTTTTTTTAAGAGAAGAGCTCTTCAAAAATAGTGCAAAAATGCAGAAACGTTACGAAAACGTGCATTTTTTGTAATCAAAGGACCAAGAGGCTGTGAAAGAGGGTTGTTGGGCTTAGCAAGGAAATAAAGTAAAAAGAGAAAACAAAATAATGCAAAACCGTCAGAGCTGCAAAAATAAGGCATGCCTGAGTCAATGAACATTAGTTCAAGGGAGGAAGAGTCAAAGCTTTGTGCTTCAGGGTTTGCACGACGAAATGCACTGGAAAAGATGGCACATCTTGCCAGGCAGCCCCATAAACTAAGCTACGAGAACGTGAAAGCTCGATTATTCGATTAAAATTGTTGCCGATTTCCACAGTAGAAAAGCACTAAGCTGAACAAGAAAGATCATCATGGAAATATTCATTCACTGGATCAATCATTTTAAGAAGAGAATTTTTGCTTCTTGTCAAATCCCCCGCTGATCAGGAAGTTCATGCTTTCCTATTGTTTAATATTTTAAAAAATTCTCGCCTAGGCTGATGTTTGTTTTAGGTACGAGCCTACGGCATAGTTGAAGGTCTAGTTCACTATCATATGCTGGAGAATGGCAGCTGCATGAATGAAGAGCTCGTACACATCACTGAGTCATGTTATTTGCGCTCCATTACCATAAGGGGGTGTCTACATGCAAAAAACTGCTGTCGTTGAGAAAACGAAGAAAAATCCCGAATAGAGGATTTGGCTACATTATGAGGCCTGCAAAGCAAGGAAGAACAAAAAAGCCGGGATAATTGCAAAACAAAAGTGAACGAAGGAAGCTTGCAAAGGTAGAAGGTTCGGTTTTGTTTGAATTTAATTATTTTTTTTTACGAAAATGCCTCAGAAGAGGAGGAAAAATGTCTATTATAGCACTTAGCAATCTTAGCAATACTGAGAGTAGAACTATTCTGCCTTCTATAATGTAAAAGAAGCGAATTCGTTCTTTAAAAGCGTGCCCGGCTTGGCGTGAGAAATCTCTTTAAATAATTTCCTTTATACTGTAGTATCCAGAGGCGTTCTGGCCCCCACAAGTCAGATCAAGGTTCAAATAATCGACAGTTTGATTTTTGTTCCGTCTTTAAGAAGGCGAACCAACTTTCACATTGAATGGCCCCTAATTGTGAAAAGTCAGATCGCAGTCAATAATGTATCATCATTACCAACTGAAAGCCAGTTCCCTTTCGTATAACCAAATAGCTCCAATTTATTAGCTTCTAACATAGAGTGCATTGGAGAAACTAAAATTTCACGCAGGTGGTTATCACCCTCGAAATGATAAGGCGCATATTTCCGAATAAGGAAGATAGAAGATAGCCAAATTTTTGCAAGAGCGGAAGACGTCAAGTAAGGCTCAAGTCTACTGTTTTCTTTAAAATTAATGGATCTGAAACGAGCAGCGGACAGCGTAAATTTCAGTCCCAAAGCCAAAACCGCAATATTTTCGCTCGCAGATTTTTTCCTCTTTTTTGCAGCTGATTTTCCTGACAAACTCATTTTGTTTATAGAATATGTGAAATTCGTGTTGTTGCTTCGCTGCCGTTCTCGGCTTTACAATTTTGTTCGTGTACTAGCTATATTTGTACTAAAGATGAAGACTGCAGCTCAGGAACAGTCAGCAAAATGGCAACAAGAAAGGATTTTCTACGAATAATAGAACCAGTGGTCACTGCAGAAAAGGAGGACATTCACGCGAGACTGTGATGACGCCAGAACGACCAGTAAGAGTACAGTAACGCCGTACCGTACTCCTGATGAAATGTTTGCTTTGGGAATAGGAGAGGCGATAGGTGGAGGTAGCTGCACTTCTGCAGGAAAGCGAACTGCGAACGTCGCAGCCAACTGCCGACCGACCTGAGCATCACTTTTTCGACGAGCACACAAGCGGCGAGCGTCTCCTGAGCCCGCGCCGGATCGTCGCTGAGCTGGCCGAGCGTGCGGATCTGGGCGATCACCGACGAGCCCACGTCCACTGCCTTCGCCGTCGTGTCGATCAGATCTGAATTCTCCCTGGCTTATTGCCCTACTCACTGACTTCGCTGAATGGGTACCGTTGACGTTCTCCTCGACCTTCCTCGTGGCCAGCGGGGTGTCTATGCCATTTTCTCCTGCCATAATCCTTTTCAGTGCTCCTATTACGGTGCTGACAAGCTGAAAACCGCGCATTTCGAATGTGAACAGAGCCATCTTCGCCGTTAAGCGGTACCTGTTCGTGTTGCTGTGCCAGGTGATAGAATTTTGACGTTTCCCGTAGCAAATATCCTCGCAATAGGAGCTGTTGGTTTAACCCATGCCAAGCCTTAATTCAAAGTATCTGTATGAAACACGGTCAATAACTAGTTGTATAAATTCGGTATGAATCAGAAGTGGCCGCTAAAATGTCCATAGTTTTTTTACATTTTGTTAGTGATGAGGAGTAATCGCCGATCTAAAACCAGTACTTTTATCTTCTGAGGGCATGGAAAATTAGTATAAGTTTGCAGCAGTGTAGATCTTTCGATTAAAATCGAATTTTTAGGCAATTTTGTTCTACTCTCTCCGAGGCAGAGGCTTTTTTTTGAAATTGGTGCTCATTTCTAGTGGAAAGAGATTAGTACGATGAACAGATAACTAATACCACAATAGAATTAGGTAGGTCAAAATGTCTATGGCTTTATTCGGAATCCCTAGAATTTTGGGATTTTGACACGCAGTCACACATCTGCTCTGATTACAAGACACTTCCGAAGGTAAAAATAAATCTAACTCTACGGAGTCGGGTAATTAACGGGCTAAACTTCGGGAGTTTGCAGGTGCTCAACTGGAGTATTAGTAAAATTACTACTGGCTATGGTTCGATTTCCACAGTAACAGTTAAAATGTACCTCTCGCAAGCCCTTCGCCATATCGTCATAGACGATGGCCTCTTTGGCTTCTTTTTCGGAGCTCAGGCCTTCCGCTCGCGTCAGTACAGCTGTCACTTGATCCTCCTTGTCCTAGATTATCACATAAATTACAACACTTGGAAATGAGCGACTATGCATCTTCTGCAATATAATGTGCCTCATGAATTAAGGAATAAGCTAAACACTTATAGGTATTCGGTGGGACGAAAAGGATGAGTTCGAGAGAGAAAAGAAGGAGAGAGGTCTAAAATGAACTAGAGTAGCTATGTGAAGTGTGTCTCACCAAATCTTAAAGAGTTAGTGAAGACCTATCTGCTGAATCAGCTATGGATAACTCTGCATAGATTAAGAAAATGTAGCAGCTACTGTGTAGTTATTTAATATCCAACTACTTCGCAGTTTTTATATGAAGCTCTCAAATGTACTAGATACTGCACTAGATAAGTTAGTAAGGAATCAAAAACAGAGAAAACAAAAAACTGTAATCTAAGGTTGTAGATAGATACTCAGAAATAGTGAAGAGCACCCATGAACAAAGAAGGTAGCTATCTTCGCACAATCCTTACCTTAAGTCGTGCCACAAGATCCTCGTGAATTTGAAGTAGAGCGGCCGCTTCTTCACTTGAACCTCCAATGGCGAGGAGACCGGGTTTCATTTCGTCAATTCGGAGTTGTATGAAACCAACAGACTGCAATGGACAACGTTCATTTTTCTATGAAAGCATGTCTCAAGGAGTATAGTTGCTTACATACTTGGTGAGCATAGTATCTGCTCTTATGAGACAGTTTCGACAAGCCTCCTTTATGCGGCGTACTTTATCTAACTTTAGAAACAGTGACATTGTATAGTTTCTGCAGTGGAAGGACATGGTAAGGGTATGGTTCAGTTCCAGAACTGATACGCTAATGCGTTGCGGTACAAATTCATTTGTATTTCTTCTGTACACTCTCAAGGGTCAGAAGCTTCTTTGCTGGACCGGAATTAACCAGAGAGACTTAAAATAAGACGATGATCTTCGAAGGTTGCCTTACAGGGCAAGGGTAACAACTGATTGTGTAGCCAGTAACCACTTAGACCATCCTCAGCAAAACTGATACGCTACCTCTGGCCACCAAAGAAAATTTTGTGAATCACACGCTGTATTGTTTGTATTGCATTGTGCGCAGTATAATTGTGATTTTGAGCGAATCTAAGTAGTTCCTAATGTAAAGTTAAGAAGTTGAACCTGGGTTGTACCTTTAACAAAGCGACAACAATGGAAGCATGATCTCCTGCCCGAACCGCGATCGTAGAGAGCGTAGTTGTCGAGACGTCCTCTCCTTCCCGCGCACTGCCATTTTGAAGGGCGAAGCCGTTCGTCATTTTGATCTTAAAATAGTAAGAATTATGGAAGATGCAAGTGTGATAATGGTTTCTAAGTATTTCTGGACAAGCTTTAGATTCCAGGAAGATTCTGGGTCATTGGAGACAAGAGGACGACATAGTCACTCAGATTTTTGCCTAGAACAGAATTGAAGTACCAGCTATTCTCGCATTAATATTGACGCTGAACTCTGACTGTTCCGTATAAAATAAACAGCGCTTCGGGCCTAATATTCCTTTGTTACTTATCGGGTCTCACCTAAAGAAAAAGAACTATGGCCACAATGTTACAGCCTTCACATTGGATCTTCGAGAAGGGCAAATAAAGACAAAATGAGAATATTTAGTTAAAGCGCCCGTTTTTGATCCGGAAGCCAAAGCTGGCTTCTGAAATAGGCAGCCGAATGTCCAGACTGTCTGCAAATCGGTACTGCTTTCGTATGCTTTTATTTATTCATTACTCAGGGTGTAATTCTTATAATCTGGACTCAAGGGTAGCTCTGATTGCAATCAAATAAGGTAAAACCGCAAATACTGTATTATTTTTAAAGCTTGGCAAAAAGCTCAGCTACGCGAAGGTGTCTAGGCAGGTGGAACTGCGATCTGTGGAAAAATTAGAAAGCGGAGGAATCTTTTGAGGAATCTTCTTTTCTCCAGCTGAAGGCAACGGTTGAGCTTTACGGTTTTTGGTGCAATAATTTTTCTCTGAAGAATGAGAATTCTTCCTCAAACCTCTTGAGGAGAAAAAAGCAATGAGTTTTGGATGAATCTTGCCAAAAATACAAATTTCGTTTTGACTCGATTCAGCTTTCATTTTTAAATTTTTTTCCGAATCAGCGCAAACATCGAACAAATTCAATTCGAAACGTATACGAGTAAAAATAGAAGGAACAATTTTCGAGCGCCTATTTGAATGATCCTCTTCAGGCTTTTTTAGGCTACTATTGAAATATCCTGAAGCCGAGAAAGCCTATACGTTCAAATAAGCTATTCCATCCAAAGTGGCCACATAAAAAAGGTTTTTAAAAAATATGGTTGTACTATCAGTTACAATCAGAGTCTAGGTGCCTATGGATCTTCGTTTGCTACTGTTGCAGGGTTTCACAATGACTTCCTTTTCCTATTCCATGCAAAAATCTTTGATCGTACTGCTTTCACGCAACAGCTAAGGAGTGTTCTTGCTTCACATACTTGATGCGTCCTCTCCTTCGGTACCGGATGCTCGTCAGCCGGTGCGTCTGTCGTACCCTTCATAATGGATTACACTCCTCGGAATGCGAGGCGATCTGCGCCCCTACGCTGAAATCGATACGGCTTCTTCTAACGTAGGAGAAGAAGATGTCACGAACATCTCGCGAGAACATGAGGCTTAGGTGATATGGCTGAACTATACAGAGCACACAGTAAGAGTTGAGAGCGTAGGTGTCAGCAAAGCGTCGTGCAGCCCTGATGCGAGCTGACTACGCGGTGCCTCACGGGCGGAAACAGCGGAATATCCACCACAATAAGTCACAATAAAACGGCTGGAGAGGCCATACTATACATCGGAAACTGAGACACTATGCTTCAAAGACGGCAAGCTGCTATTTAGAATGAACTGAGAAAAAAATCAAGCACAAGGATGGTGCACTCCGCAAAAACTCGGAAATGTACTTGAAAAGTGCTGCATATGTTAAGCCATAACTGACTTGTTTAAAGAAAAGACCAAACCAAGAAACCAGATTTTTGTCGTATTCCACGTAAGACAGATCACGGGCTTCGGATACAAGTCTGGAAACTATTATCAAAAATAGTGAATAGCAGGGTAAAACACTGTCAAGAAGTTAACTCTTTACAGTTAGACTGTGACTGAAGAGATAAAGCAGAACAGAATGCAAAAGAGATCGAGTACCAATAGTCGATAACATAACAGGTATTATGAACAGAACTGCAAACCCTTCTAGTTCGGGAACAGGGAAGAGCTAGAAAATCTTGTTTTTCTTACGTTGGCAGCAAAGAGAAGCCGAGTATTCTTCGATCGCATAAATATGCAGATTTATTGCGGTATCCAGGTGAATGCCATCAAGAAAACAGTGAAAAGCAATAGAGCTTCCATAAACGAAAAAGCTTATCCTTTTTGAACTTCCCCACAGAAAGGGACTTCCTTGTTTTTTTTTGTAAGCAGAACTTCTGCGTTTTCTTAATAGGCCCCGCATAGTTTAGCTAAAACACCATTATTCTCTTCATACTTATCGTTACTTATTTTCAGAAAATCTTGTTTTATTAGTGATAATTACTGCTCATGTCTTCATGGTCTACCTGAAGTACTATAGAACAGTCTACTTACAGCTGCATAATTTAAGCATATGATATTAAGGCTCTTACCCACACGCTTTAGCGCTGCTTAATTTCTTACCTTCACCTAGAGTAGTGTGCATATTCAAATCAGAAAGATGTAACCTCGAAAGGGATCGGGGAAGCTTGCAAGGCGAGATGCTAAACTGTTTTTTTAATGGAAGGCGATGCTTTGATGTAAGATTTTGTTCTCGAGATATTCCTTAGAAGAACTAGTGAGGTCCAAATTTGGCGAATTCAGACACAGTTTAAACAAGTCCACATAAGGATTTCAGAAAAGTACGAAATTCAAAATATAAGCCTAGGCGGAGGTGGAGAAGACGTGATTGTAGAAAGGCTGTTCTGAGAATATTTCATGTTCTCCCTCCTTGAAACCTCGGCATGACTGGCTATGGGAGGAATGGAGAGCTGCCAGAAGAGAGGAGGTACTTTGTAGAATAGGCACGTAGTCGCTGCTATTGCACCACCCTAGGCCTTTGAAAACGACGGAGGGTCGAAACATCAGGCCAGAGAAACAAAGTTGCACCATCAACAACATCGCACGCTGTTCTAAGAGGTATATTCGAGGACTAAGCAGCTAAACTGGAGAATCGAAATATTGCTTACATTTCAACGAGAGGCGATGACAAGAAACAGGTAGCTGCGGTAGCTTACGCATGACGGAGTCTGAATTACTTGCCACTCTGGACATTTGATAAACAAGGTGTTACTACTGGTCGGTCTGACTAAGTACCACTGTTACTACAGCTATTTCGTGCTGAAATTTTCGCGAAGAATTGTTTGAGGTTCACTTTAATGATTACTGGACCACTTCAGAAGACTTATTTGATCCATCTCGTGAACGAAGTACCGAGTTACTCCAGCATGGAATGTTGCAATAACTCGGCCACTTTACAAACGATGCAATTACATAAGAAAACTGGCGCTACCCTTAACATGCGAGTAAAGAGAATTGAATTTTGTGCAGCTAAGCTGTAAAACAATAAGAGTCTACAAGGAGCAATAACTGGAAGAGAAAACAACCAGAACTAGAGCATAAGAAGGAAGGCGAAAACCTTTATGATGAAGCATTTCCAAGCAATAAAAGTCCACTTGTAGAAAATCTGCAATGCTGCTCTTTTAAGTGATGGAAAAGTTCTGACTGTGCTGCACCACTGAGTCGTTGGCTATATTGTCTAAGCGTCAGTAACAATCATAAATTTTTTGTCAGTCTACAACAAGAACTAAAATTCTGTCACTAAGGAGCATCAAAAATTCCTGACCAGATTCCCAAAAATGACTGTACCCATGTGCCTAGTGAGTAAATGAAATAGAAGCGAGTCCAGACAGCGCACATGGGGCGCTATGAGAAGTCCCGCGATTCTTGCAGCTTTTGTAAACTGCAGCAACTTCCTCGTCCGCTGCAGATCCGCACATTAAATCAACTGTATAACAGTTTAATATATTTGGCCCCATGTATCTATCATATGATAACCTCGATTTTATACTCCGCATCCTGCAGAAAGTCATTAACGGTTTGCTTTTTTTGTGAAGTGGGCGGATTTACAGTGATCTCAGTGCATTTGAAGCATTCTCTGTTGTAATAGGTTAGTCACTGCGCATGTGGTCTGTCTACTTATTACCTTCTGATTTACCTGGAAAGTGCGAGAGTGTAAGTAATTGGAGATACAGCATAGCATAAGAAAATGATGAACAGACACGAGAGATGCTTATAAAAAAAGAAGGAAAGAGACTTTGGCTTGAAGTAAAAATTGAAAAATTCTCCGTAGAAGACCTTATACTTCACTTGTGGTTCATGTTAGACGAAAAATGTATAATATAGACTAAAATTTAGAAAGAAAAGGTGTAGCTGCGGTACGAGACTCCCTCGGATTATTGCACCCAGTGCTTAGCTGCTTCACTAATAAAACCTCCATTTTTATAAGCAATTAATTCTAAATTTTGTCATCTATGCTGATGTATATTACTGGCGAGTGGTAGCTGCTGCAGATCGATGCAAAGCCGATGTTCTTCGACGTTACACTATGTTGTTGCTCGCTGATGCCGAGTTGTCAGATTTTTGTGAACTGCTTTACAGTCAGATGCTGAATGCACTAAGACGGGTGGCGGAAGAAGAGGGTGAGGGGGAGGAGGAGGCTGGCTATTGGGTTGAAGAAGGCGATCAGGTAGAAACTAAGTGCAGCAGTAGTTCATGGACCTTGGTGGAAGACCGCCATCCCACAAGTCATTCGGGAATATTTAATGGCATCAGCGCGGCATTATCTGAAAAATTAGAAAGAATCATAGCTGACTAGCTGCAGAGCTGATTTCATTAAGAATGCGCACTTCAGAGTTCTCGGTTGTAGTTTTCGTCTGAGATCTGGGGGCCCACAAAATTTTGAGAAACGACGCCGTGATCAGTGCGATTTTCTATGACTCTCCAGTGTATTCCCAATGTACCTGTTGTAAAGCGTTCAAATGTTATGGCTTCCGCACAAAAATTTCAGTTGGAGAAAGATTTTTCGCAGGAAGGTAAAGATTTAAAGATAGCAGAAGGGCGGGAATTTGGTGAGATTTTTGCAATAGTAGTTCCTGCTAAACGGGGGTGCGAGATTTCCTTTACATGCTTTCAGCATTGTACGCTGACGTTACGAAAAAAATACTAGATCGGCATATGAACACATGCATTCATCTAAACGGAACGATTTTTTACTCAAGCGTTTTATCTGTGTAGTTCTTTGTCATTTTTCAGAGGAAGAAAGAATGAGAAACGGAGAGGAGCTTTTGCCAAGAATAAAGTCAGCAGCGGCGAATAATTTCGACAAATGGATAGACTCGATGTATTCTACGAACCGAAGAGGAGTTCCTATTTCATGCGCGCGCCTGCGAACGCGACCAGCCTTGGTGGTGAAAGGCTTTGACTGTCAAATCTTCACATTTCTTTTTAAAACCGTGAAGAGATCGAACTGAGGAAAATGATAAATGTAAAAGATAAGTGTAAAACTGATAGTGACGATGGACGCCATACCGCGCGCAGCGGAAGAGGTCTCTGTCTAACAAACAGAGATTCACCTCTGGCCATGAAATTTTTAGCAGTCGCAGCATAAATCGGTAGAGGTGTTGGAAAAGGAAACTCTCGCGATTAGAAGAACAGATATTCACGTTCACACATTTAAGCAGTCTTTTTGGCGTTTTATCTTATGTATCTCTGTCGAAAATTCAAAGAAGATCTCTCTGATCACGTCTGCAGAGTATACCGCTAATAAGAAATTGCCAGCGCTGAAATCTTACACGAGGTACACTGCTGGTGGAGTTCGTCTGATACCACTTTTTGAGCAAAACCTTTCAAACCATCCCGGTGTCTTAGCTAACTGAGGCGCTATCTGTATTCAGATTGTATGGTTGCATTTTCGCACTACCTTGAACTGCATGTGATGGGATTGGGTCAGCTCAGGTGAAATTCTTGGACCAGTTAGACACGCTTTAGTTTGCAGATGTCGTTCCATACTCATGGCTGAGGCTCAGTGAGCAAAGCGTCTATTGAAAGCAGCTTATGTACTATTAAATTCTTGTCGCTGAATTGTTGCTGAGATGTTATGGTAGCAGTTATGCCACGGGCTTGATCTACCCTTATGCGCTTCTCGCCTTTCTCATAACCACGAGAAGAACTGAAAAAAAACTCCCTACTATTGTACTAGTCCGAGTGACCAAGTATAGCTAAAACAAAACATTTAGAACAATCAACTTTTGTTTCGCGCTGCTTTGACACATAATCCGGTTGTAAAAATAAAACCTAGACGATATAAATTTAGAAATTTAGGGCGTCAGTCTTGAAAGCAGCTTTGCTATTCAAACAGCAAGCGCCGAACTACACAATGTGATAAAACGAATGGTACATTTTCTTAGAAGAAGCGCTGTCCAAAAAAGGATTAATCACATGGAAAAGCAAAAAAAACTTTGCCTTAGCAAGGCCTTTGGTTTTACTTCTTAGATCTAAGCCTAGGTTTAAAGAGCTCGCCAGCTCAATCATGCTTGTGCTTAGATCTAGGTTTAGGCTTAGGCTTAGCCCCTTATACCACGAAGATTACGGTAAGACACCGCCGCGACCAGACCTTACTTATAATGTTGTTAATCATCAAAATTATAAATTCTGACAACTACATTTATGGATGGGGTTTCCAGAGGCACATCTGTAAAGAAGTCAAGCTTGACATAGTTCTAAATAATATGCAGACAATAGCTCTAAATAATTTCAGACATTCGAAAAAAAACCTCCTTGCTTTTGACTCTATCAG